>VHKM01000883.1:127500-190000 GCA_007210695.1 Neogobius melanostomus
ATGAACTGTTTTGCTCAGAACCTTGTCCCAGAAAAGAAACGAAGCGTCTCTTCCCTCGTGATGAATCGTCCCGTTTCCTCACAGACGTTCTCTAAGGCGTCCCAGGACAAGGTCGTCTCTTCTTCTTTGAGCGTCTTTGTTTCTGCAGACGCTGAAGCCGTTGGTGATGAATGAGCTCCAGGAACAAATCGATGGTGAGACGAGAGAAAAGGCTGTTATTGTTCTGCAGCGATAATGGACTCTTCATTCACCCGAGCAGGACTCCAGAAGTCTCCACCTTTCTGTCTGATTCCAGGACTTTAACGATACTGAAACACGTCGTCTAGAACCAGAACCAGAGCAATAACGTGAGGACGATCAGGTTCATCCACAACCTGAAGAAACGTGGGAAAAATGTGGAATCATTTGGCTTTACGCTTTATAATACAGACTCTCAACTGACTCTTAACCCCCGTCTGGACCGAGAACGTTTCCTCCTGTTCAGCTTTACCCAAATCTAAAAGCTTCTTGAAAAAAGGGTCAGAACAGCGACGATAACGAGGATGAAAACGCAACAAAATGTGATCAAAAGGCCATAAAAAAGCAAAGACAAAGTCAAAACAGTGACGGCACGGCAACAACGCAAGGAATAATATCCGCTTAGATGAGTGTTGTAGGTCTTAGCTTTCAAATGAGGCGTTACTCTGGCCAATAGGCTGTGAACTCCAGTCCAGGAGCTTTTGGGTAAATCAATACAACCTACAATGGACAGTGATCTTTTCTGTTGTAACAAGGCCAATGAAGGTCTGTGGTGTGAAAGTCCCCTCCCTCCTGTGAAACATGGAGGAGTTTCTCTGAAGCTCCAGCAGAATAAAGTGAAGGTCCCGTTAGTTCCATCTCAGTCTGAGCTCAGTATCATTGAACCACTGAGGGAGATCTCACACAGGTCATGAAGACAGACCAGGGACTTACAGGAACTGGAGGCTTTAAGAAGAACGAGCCGCTTTACCATCAGATTATGAACAGAAGCTTCTCCACAAAGACTCAGAGCTTCACTGATGCTAAAGGAGGAAACACACAGGATCAGTGGAAACTTTAAACAGGGTCATTTTGGTTTAAAAACAGTTTCACCATAAATGACTTCACACAAACACTATGAGTGAAAAAATCATATTCTGTGAAAAATAGTAAAAAAATCTAAAATTCTGCCGAACCTTTGAGCACAACTGAATAATTGATCTGTAGCGTCTTGATCTGATGCTGGAAAAAAGAGAAACATTCACTTTTTTTTTGCCATTTTAAGAAAGTCTCTTGGTATCGGTTAATATCGGATATCGGCCGATACTCAAACCCCAGGATCGGTGCATCTGTAAGTCTTCGTTGAAGGTCAGAATCTGAGTAAATGAACGTTAGAGACGATGGTTATTCATGAGATGTTTCCTCTGTAGTTTAAACTGGAGGCGGAGCTTAAGGTGTTTCCAACGTCAGATTTTGAGCCAAAGTCAAAATGTTCCGTTCTGTCTTTGACTCAGAGGTTCAGTCTGTCCTGGATCATGAGGCGAAATCTGAGGAAACAGATTCAGTTGGTTGTTAAACTGTGTCAAAACAAGAGAAACATTGAATAAATGACTAAAACTAAACTTTTGCAAATTTGGAAACTTAGTAAATATACATAACACAGAAACACAGAAACTTGAGCTCGAGCTTCTGACTCGGACGAACAAACCTGCTGTGACCGAGAGAAACAGAAACACTTAAAGTTCTTCTTCTTCTGTTGTTACGACGACGCTGCAGGAAACCTTTACTCGGCTTTGTTCCTCCTGCTGTGACTCCAGGGTTCACTGTCACTGAGCCAGAGCAGCTCAGTCCTCTGCTGCGCGTCTCTCCTCTGCAGTGTGAGTTAATGAGCGCCTCATCTTCAATGAATGGGACACAGTGTTCCTCTGCAGTCACAGCGGGACGGGTCTGTTACGCTTAACCCCCTCCCCTCTCTCCCCCTCCCCTCGTCACACTGAGGAGCAGATAAAACGCTGAAGCTTTGGAGCAGACGATCCGTGGCTGAGGCAGAAGAAGGTTTTGAAACGACATTTGGAAACGTTATTTATTCATATGGACCTAATGCAGTCGGTCTGATCCACTTTCACCTGATTCTTCACAGATTTATGACAGAAGCGACAACTCCCTTTGACGGGACGCATATTCATGACCTCAATAACTCTGCCATTAATCCTAACACGTAGTAACAGTTTGTGAAACGTCTGCCCTGAATCATCAGACTCCACATTCATTAGTTTAAACTCAGAGTAAAATCAGCCCAAACTCTTTACCATGTTTATTCTCTGACAAGTGTGAAATCTGCCAAATGAATCCGTTTTCTTTATATTATTTGAGAGCAATGATTGAATGTATCTTTCCAGAGAAACCCTCCAGTCCAGGACAGATGTTCTTATTATTCTCTCTCGGTCTCGTATTTATGGAGCTTCTCGTTAATGAGCTTTTCAAACGCTGTGAGTTTAACGATCGATAGAAATAATCCAACCCTGATATGAAACTGAGCCGCTGTTTCCTTCAGCTGCACGAGTCCATGTCTGTTCAAAGCCCTGATCAGGAAACTGCAGCTTCTGCTCCACCAGAACAAAGCGAGAGGGAAATGAGAGAAATCAGAAAACGCTCAGGTTCACTTCAGGAAACAGAACGAGAGAATTCAAAGCAGAAACGAGGAGCAGCTTCAGATGAAAGAGGAGGAAATGAGGCGTCAGATAAAAGGTCTGAACACAGTAAATCAGTCCCTCCAGGATTCTGCTGAGGTTTCTGACCAAATAAGGAATAAGAAAAAGAAAAGACATAAACAGAAGCATGTGCACCTTTCAGCGGAAGGAATGAAGCAAAGAAAAGACTCCAGAAGCAGAAATCCTGTAAATCCCTCCATCGATCCAAGAGTGAGGGATTAGTCACAGGGTAAATGCTCTTCACGCTCAGACGGAGGCCACAGTGTGAGACAAAGGCTTTATTTCACATCCACGGCTGCAGTTAAAGATGTTTCCTCTTATCCCTCACAAGCACCAGGAACACTTTCTGCAGTCCAGCTTCAGCCAAACAAAAGCTTCTGTAAATCCGTGTCTAAACACACAGCAGTCCCACAATCACAGAGGGACCAAAACATGACTAAAAGTGACGACAACACGACCTAACGACTGATCTGACTTATGTAGAGCTGTTAGTCACAGGATAAACATGACTGAGGGTTTTGGCCCCAGTGTTTCTCGTTATTGTTCTGCTTTTTCTGATCTTCACAAACTCGTCTGCTCTGACGTCCTGGAGAAAATGTCACGGATGTTATTCAGCTGAAATATTCAGCTTTAAAAGGCTCTGCATCACATTTCATGTTATTCTAGAGCTTCAAACTACAGACACATTAAATACTTTGTTAAAGCTGATTTTTCCTGTTCAAACAGTGACATTTTTTTGTTTTGGCCCAAACTTGTTTCTGTCATGGTGGAGGTGGAGTGAGGAAAATAAACCCAAACTGCAGGACTGCAACAAAACTGGTGATGTTTAATAAATGATGAATAACAAACTAGGGATGACAATGACAATGACAATTCTTTTTGAATCTAACTGTTAGCCGCTAACTGGTGGGGGGGGGGGGGGGGCATGGGTCTCTTATAATAAACGGGTGAGGGAGGTGCAGCACTGGTCTTCTTCTGCTGTGTGTGAGTGTGGGGCACATGGTGGCGCCTCTAGAGGAGCTTATTGGTAATGCATCGGTGCCGGACCAGCAAAACGCGATCACTTAGAGCAGCTTTAAGGGCAAAACATGACAAAAGTGAGAAAAAAAAGAAAAATTTTGGGGGGTGTGGACTAAAAGAAATGGATATGAAATTAACAAATTGAAATATGTAAAAGAAAAAAGGAAAAATGGAAACATTTTAAACAAAATGTGGAAACAAATTGACAAAAAATGGGGGGAAATGAAAAAATTAGGAAAAATGTGGAAAGTGTTTTTTTCTGCCATTTTGTCGTTAGGGAAGTTTCTTGATAGTTTTACCACAAATCAATGATACAAATATAAAATAAATCAAATTGAAGGATGAGGAATACGTTAATATCCATGTTCTGTTTATGGTTCTATAGTATCGGTATCGTTCAGTATCGTTCAGTATCGTTCAGTATCGTTCAGGTAAAGCCTTAGTCCTAACATGGTTCAGTCTTATCTTTTTCCTCCTGTTTGTGTTTGAGCTTCACGTCAGCCACAGGTTCGTGTCTCGCTCCTGGTTCCTCTGAGTAAAGTCCGTCAGAGCGGCCTGTAATTGGCTCTCACTGAGCTCCTCATGAATATTAATGAGCCGCATTAGCATCTGCCTCGGATCGTCCCCAGTGTTTGTTTCACATTCATTATTTATGGACAAACAGAATATTCCTGAAGACGAGACTGAACGCAGAGGGAAGTCCTGGAAACGATTTGGTTTGAAAGAAGGATGAGAACGTGTTCGAACTGGAATTACAAGAACGGAAACGAGGCTGAAGCCGACAAACCTAAACTAACCCGGGGACTAAACCTAAACTAACCCGGGGACTAAACTTAAACTAACCCGGGGATCAGCAGGACTAAACCTAAACTAACCCGGGGACTAAACTTAAACTAACCCGGGGATCAGCAGGACTAAACCTAAACTAACCCGGGGACTAAACTTAAACTAACCCGGGGATCAGCCGGACTAAACCTAAACTAACCCGGGGATCAGCCGGACTAAACCTAAACTAACCCGGGGACTAAACCTAAACTAACCCGGGGAATCAGACTGAACAGACTCAGAGCAGAAATCACCTGGAAACATCTGAGTTTAAAGTGTTCGTTATAAATGTCCTGAATGTGAAGAGTCTCAGGACAAAGATCCAGGTCAGAGAAATAAACGTCCTCAGATAAAAACCCCGTCAGTTCTTAGCTTTCAAATGCATTGATGTGCAGCTTTAAGCAAAGCGAGTTCAGCTGCAGCGACGTTTTAAAGCAAACGTTCACTTTAAGTTTCCTCGAGCTCCTTTAGCTCAAAGTGGAAACAGACGAGACGCTTGTTTAAAAATAAGAGCCACAAAAACAAATTACGATCAGTGATGTAGGTCTGAGCTTTCAAATGCAGTTACTCTGGCCTAGAGACTGTGAACTCCAGTCGAGAAGCTTTTAGATTTGGGTAAAGCTGAACTGGAGAAAATGCGCTGGGTTAAGGCGGGGGGTCAGAGCAGTGTTGGGGACAATACTTTGTGATTGTATTTAGTTACTGATTACTTGCCTTAAAAAGCATTTGTAACGTACTTCTGAATACTTTGAATACTTTTAGATATTTTCACATTGATGGTCATTATATTTCTGTATAAATATGGCGTATCATTACATAAACACCTGTTATAAACTCACTTACATTAATGATGAGCTCTTTAACTCTCAGCCAATGGAGCGGCAGATACAGCATCATGTGACACATCATGTGACACACGTATGAAGGCGTTTGAACTTTATTTTATTTTAGGAAGAAAAACATTAAAAGTTGTTTAAATGTGCTATATAAATAAAGTGAACTGGATTGGATTAATAACGCTGTGAACACGGAGCTAAAGTTGAATCACTGATATTTGTAAAGTAACTGTATCTAAATACTCTCACAGGAAAGTGCCAGGATACAGTTTAGTTTATTTATTTATTTGCCAGGCACATGTACAGGAGCTTTAATCAGCAGATGAAAAGATGCTTTGTACCAGACTTTAGCTCCTGGAGCTAATGTCCATCTGCAGTCCCCAAGACATACAATTACAAAACACTACAAAAGCATAAAACACAGTTCATAATATTTACAGACAGTATACCCACACACTCCCCTTCTCAGATGTAAACTGTAGTTGTTGTTGTTTTTCTTTAATGCTGACATGTTTGAGTTCCCAGAAAATGTTGTTTCACACTCAGACAAAGTCTTTAAGCCTTTGCATAGTTTTAGTGCAGTTGGACGTTTGTTTCATCCTGAGATAGTTTTAAAGAAAATGCAGATTGTCCTGATGCTGTTTTTGGTTTTGGTTCATTGGCCACTGGTTACTCAAGATGAGTATTGTAATTACATGTATTTAGTTACTCCCCACACGTGGAACATTGTCACATGTGGCTCTAAAACCCGAGAAACCGCTCTGTGTTAAACCCTGAGAGGAGGATGTGAAGCTTTAATGAAGATTCTCTCGTTGCTGATTCGAGTCTGTCATTACGTTTGCTGATTCTCCTTCGTTCTCTGGCGTTAAAAAGTGTCTTTATTCAGTTTGGTTTCAGCTCCGTCTCGCACAGAAGAAAAGGAACAAGATAATCCCAAATGTCACTGGATTATGTTCCTTTTAGATCATAAATCACTTCATATTTTGTATTGTTCACTGGTTTTACCTTATCTAAGCTGTTGTGCTGAGATTTGGGGAAATAATTACGAAAGTTCACTGATTTCATTAACTCGTCTTCAGAAAAGAGCCGTGAGAATTATCTAGATCAGACCAACAAACTGTTCTTGGAATCAAAAGTCATTACATGTGCTGACCTTGTAGATGATCAAACAGCCTAAATAATGTTTAGAGTACAGCAGAATACTTTACAAATAATATACAGAAACATGTTCTCAGCCTCAGGAGAGCTGATGACCATACATTTACAATACAACAATTCAAATCAACTGTGAAAAGTGTTTGTGTTTCCATTACCGGTGCCAAATTATGGAATGATTCAGATCTAAAACAAAGCTTAAGTCTGAATTGGTTCAAGAATAGATTTAGAGAAAACTTTTTTTTGAAATATGAGACAACAGAATTTAAAGATTCTAAGTGATTCATCTCATGTGTGTGCCTTCTTTTTAATTTTTCAAAACAAAGATAGTTTATCTTGTTATTATTACTATTTATTTATTATCTTTTTTTTAAACTGTGTTTGGAATAGGGGGTTAAATAAGTTAAACTTCTCCTCACTCCTCTTTGGACATTTGTGCACTTGTATATTTGGCTTTTTCAAGAGAACTGACAAGATTACTTTTGTCTTTTAGATTTGTAACAGCCTTTATGTCTAAAATCATGTAAAGGTGCGTTGTGTTGCTCACGTGTTCAAAAGAAAGAAAAAGACCTCCACTCATCAACAGGACATTGGACGAGGAGAGAAACTAAGAAAATCGAGGCGCACGCCCAGAGAAGGGGGCGCTGTTTCCTCCCTCAATCCTGGATTACAGCCTTATTGCTTCTGCCTGTATGTATGTTTTTATTTGGGTCTTAGTTATAGGATTTTGGAATCAAATATATAGGGGGCGCTAATGGGCACTCTCAGTACCTGACAGAGTGAAGGGTCTTTTTGTCTTTGTCTGACTCTGTGCAAACTGAAGCATAATTCAGTTAAAATATCAAACTCTTATTTTAGATCTGTAACAGTGACTGCTGATTCACGTCTCTAAATCATTTCCACCGGGTTTTGCTCAGTCAGGTAAGCGCCCCCTGGAGGAGCTGGAAAAAGGGGCTGAATTAGAAAACAATGGGACGTTCTGGGACTTTAACAACTGAAAACAAAATCATAAAAGACTTTATGTAACGGGAGGGAGTTTATCTTTGGTCTGATTAAAGATCTTCTGTTTCAGAGCGAGTCTCGGAGCCCGAAGAAAAGCCCGGAGCCAAACGTGGACCTGCTGGGACTCGGTAAGAACTGATTTCCTCAGATCTGCTCCAACACCAGGAAACATGTTCTGAGGGAGGTTTAAACCCAGAGAGGTTTATGATTATGTAGCAAGACGAGCGGCGATGGTATAATTTAGCAGGATTTAAATTAAATAAACTAAAAAGACAACACCTCCAGAGAGAAGGCTCCAGACCTCTACAAAGGCTCGTAGGTTTGTTCATTGATAGAGGACAGACAATGTTCCAAAAGTATACATATTTATTTATCACATTTGTTTCATTTGAATCTTTCGTTCATATTTCCATTCCTTTAAGATCTCGGAAATCGTTCAGTCCATAGTTGATTGTGTAACATTTGTTTTTCAGTTAAAAAGAAAAAGGTCCATACAAAACACTAAAAAGAAAAACAAGGCAGCAGGAGAACAAAAAGCAGCAGGGACGTGACCAAACCCCTCGACCTGTAAAGTAAAGATAATGTTAGACTGTAACATAAAAGTAGGAAAATGACCGTAACGTTAGCTAGCTCATACCGTCGCACACTCGCACGAGCTCCCGGTGCTTCGATAGTGCTCACACGAGGACCCGCAGACCCCGGAATGCAAACCGAGCAGAGCTTTGGACGCCATGGGATGGTGCTATGAAGCCCTCAACCATCCGCAACACTACAGAAGAGCTCGTATTAGCGCCAGACAAAGTACGAAGATAAATGAACGGCAAATATCTACAATAGCTACCTCACAGGAGACGTAAACACAGCCTGGGCGCTCCCAGCCCAGCGGACCCAAGGCAGAAGTACAGAGAATAGCAGAGGACCAATGAACCAAAGGGAGGGGCTTTTATATGATTGTAAGGGGTTGAGCGCCATCTGCTGATGTTCCGATGCTATATACTAATAATGAATATTCATTAATAAGATCTACTAGCCTATATTTAACAATAAAATTGGTAATTATTTAGACGGGGCCAAAATAAAAACAGTAAAAGGATGAAATGAGGAAAGACTCAATAAAGACTTGGTGAGGATCAGGGTTAGTTTGAGCTTTGTCCTGCAGCAGTGACATCACTTCCTATGGAGAAGTGGAGCTCCACTGATCATGTGACTCCACTGATCATGTGACTCCACTGATCATGTGACTCCGCTGCTCATGTGACTCCACTGATCATGTGACTCCGCTGCTCATGTGACTCCACTGATCATGTGACTCCACTGATCATGTGACTCCACTGATCATGTGACTCCACTGATCATGTGACTCCGCTGCTCATGTGACTCCGCTGCTCATGTGACTCCACTGATCATGTGACTCCACTGATCATGTGACTCCACTGATCATGTGACTCCACTGATCATGTGACTCCACTGGCTGGTGTCATCAGGAGGACATCATGTAAAACCTGGCGGTCAGTTCGAGCTCGAGGAAACAGAGAAACAGCAGGACTTCTCCAAAGCTAAAAGTCTATGTTTCAGGGGATTTCTGTGAAACATCGGGGATTCGTTTTTTGTTTTTTTTGTTTTTTATGGCACAAACACTTTATTACAAATGAAGTGATGTTTCTCCTCATAAGACCCGGGTAACTCCTCATTTAAACGCTAAGACCTTCAAAACTCATCTGACTGGAGCTTTTCCTCGTGTTGTCACTTTTTTCATCTTTTTTTTCATCACTTAAACCAGACAGAATCAAACACACACACACACACACACACACACACACACACACACACACACACACACACACACACACACACACTTTACTCCAGTGTCTTAGACCCCATTTGTCCTGTTCAGCCAATGACCAATGATTTTCAGTTTTGGCCCAAACTCGTTTCTAGCTTTCACAATCCAAATGACTCAAGCAAATCAATGATGCACGTTTCACTCTTTTTGTCTCTACACTTTTGTTCAAGAAGCTTTTAGATTTGGGTAAAGCCGAACTGGAGAAAATGTGGTCAGTTACAGCGGGGGTGAAGAGGTTTTAAAGAGCATTAAAAGTAAATGATTTGTGCCAAAGGCCTTACTGTATAAGTTCATCTTAAAATCAAAATGATCTGAAACGTTCAGGCTCAGTTTTGTCTGAAAGTTTCCTGTTTTTTCCAGTTCTTTCCTGGTTTGACACAAATCTTAAGAAATGAAACATGAGCAGGTTTATTAAAGCATTAAACGTGACTTCTGTTTAAACCCTTTAGTTTTCAGATTTCATGAATCCGCTTTAAATCTCAGATCGAGCCCAAATCCTAAACTGAATAAACACATGAACTCCCATCACTGCAAACTGTGAAAATGACACAAAATGGCGGCGTCTCTGACCCGTAATGGCTCTAAAATGTGTTTCATTCAGACGGGGCTGAATCCGTCGCCATGGCAACGACGTTTTTTTTTAGGTCGTCTCAAAATGATGTTTCTGTGGGAGCGTCGACCCCGTGATGGTCCGTGGGTTTCACTTTCATTTCATACAGTTTGTTTCTATTTCGCTTTCTCTGTGAAAACTGACCTGGGATCAGCCCCACACGTTTGAAATCATTTCGATTCATCCTGGAATAAAAGTTTCCAAACAGTGAAGATGGTAAATATGGAGGTAAATTGGCGTCTCATGAAAAATTACAAATTAAACTGAATTTAGAGGTGTATGTGTGTGTGTGTGTGTGTGTGTGTGTGTGTGTTCTTGTAATTTCGACCATGTGAGGACCAGTTTGAGTTTTTAACTAACAGAGTGAGGACGTTTTGGGTGGTCCTCACTTATTTGTGGGTGAAGATGTGGTTTTAGGGTTAGGGTCTGGGTAATACATTATATGAGTGTCCTCACTAAGATAGAATTACAAGGATATGTGTGTGAGTGAAGTTCAGCGGTTTGTCGACGACTTTCTCACGTGAATTTACTTGTTTCTAGTGAATTGGTGCGTTGTTGTTTTTCTTAATGTTTTGCTTTGCTGAGACACAAAAGAACTTGAACACAAGGCACTCGTCATTTCCACTTCACAACTGGAGAGGCTCATCTTTCCCAGCGCTCATGAAGGCAGCGTTTAAACAGGCTCCACATCCTGAGAAACAGCAGAGTTCGTACGTGTCCACAGCAGAAGGAGAGGGCGGTGGATAAACAGACTCTGAGGTTTATCAGGCGCAGACATCGCACTCTTGAGCCGCGGAAACGGACTGAAGCTGCGGCGGATATTAGAGCAGGAACGAAGACAGGAAATGGACCTGGAAACGGGAGCGTTCTCCGTGAAATGAGCTCATGGTGTGGAATAGATCAGTGTGGCAGAAGAGGAAAGAAACTCTGAGGAGCCGGTGCATGTTTAGACTTTAGATATTCATTTCAGTAGCTCCTGTTTAAATCATGTCTCACTTTTAGATCATCACGAATAGCTGATCATCTATCTCTAATTATTATATCTATGTATCAAACCAAAGCTGTGGATTTAACCCTGGTCACAGAGAAGTCGTCCTGCAGTAATAATGAAGCTACAGCTCCACCGACAAACTGATTTATATTAAACTATGTCATTTGTTCATCTGGGCTGTTTGTGTGAATGTTTGTGTGAATGTTTGTGTAAATGTTTGTGTGAATGTTTGTGTAAATGTTTGTGTAAACGACTAAAAGACGAGTGAAGGAAGTCGTTTTACTCTCAGACTTTAGTCAAACAGTAGATCCTTTAGGGTTATAGACCTAGGCCCCATCTGACACGAGCAGATTGGTAAGAGGTCTAACGCCAACCCGGATGTGCGTCAGCGTCCGCCATGATAAGAAGCGTCCAAATTGGGCTGTCGGTTAGGAAGGAGTTAGGGAAAGTGGTCTATTAAATGTGCACCTGTCAATCAACAGTGGTTGCGCATGAATCACTGGAGGGTGGGGGCGAGGGGGGTGGGGCATGTGGCGCAGTGGCTTATGGGATGGCACATAGCTCCTAATCGCCAGTGAGTTAACATCAGAGGTCCCTATGCTAAAGTGGCTATGATAGTTAGCATCAGAAGTCCCTATGCTAAAGTGGCTATGATAGTTAGCATCAGAGGTCCCTATGCTAAAGTGGCTATGATAGTTAGCATCAGAGGTCCCTATGCTAAAGTGGCTATGATAGTTAGCATCAGAGGTCCCTATGCTAAAGTGGCTATGATAGTTAGCATCAGAGGTCCCTATGCTAAAGTGGCTATGATCGTTAGCATACAGGCCACTTTCCCTAACTCCTTCCTAACCGACAGCCCAATTCGGACGCTTCTTATCATGGCGGACACTGACGCACATCCAGTTTGGCGTAAAACCTCTTACCAATTTACTGGTTTTGGAAACAGCCATAGAGGCGACGCAGCCCTACAGTACAAACATCTGAGTGAACTTCCTGTTTCCTGTCTCTGTGCAGACGCTCCCCACAGCAGCAGGGGCGGAGCTCCAGTCCGGCCGAGCCAATCACCAACGAGCTGGACCTGTTTGGACCAATGGTGTCCAACCCTCTGCCGGCGGCCCCGGAGCGGCCATCGCAGGTGGGTCAGATCATATGAGGCTCATTTCATTAAAATAAGGCAGATATTTGAAATCATCTAAATCACGGACAGATCCAGGTTCCTCTTCAGCGTGTGGATCAGAGTCAGAGAAAGATCTGGAATAGAGTAGAATAACAGAGTTCAGACAACGCTCTTCATCCTCTGATTTCATTTACTGTGTTCCCCTGACCTTCACATCATAAACAGCCCAGAGTTTAAAATGGAGAATCCTATTGTGGTAACTATGGTAACGGTCAAACGCTGATGTGGAGGGACCGACGTCGATCAATGGGTTTTCTTCAGTTTGACACAAAATATTGTGATTTTACGATTATTCACGATTCGTGAAATCAAGGAAGAAAATCTTGAGAATTTCTCCAAAACTTTACAGTCGTGTCTAAATGTTCACAAAAGAGAAACATTTTACACATTATTTCATATTTATTTACGGGTTGTTTTAATGGAAAACCTCTTGAACATTCAGCCTGTGTTATTTTCTATCCATCCATCCATTTTCTTCCGCTTTATCCGGGGCCGGGTCGCGGTGGCAGCAGTCTCAGCAGAGATGCCCAGACTTCCCGATCCATGCACACCTCCTCCAGCTGTTCTGGGGACCCACACCTCCTCCAGCTGTTCTGGGGGGACCCACACCTCCTCCAGCTGTTCTGGGGGACCCCGAGGCGACACCAGGCCAGCTCGGAGACATAGTCCCACCAGCGTGTCCTGGGCCTTCCACGAGGCCTCCTCCCAATAGAACATGCCTGGAGCACCTCCCGAGGGAGGCGACCAGGAGGCATCCGGAACAGATGCCCTAGCCACCTCAGCTGGCTCCTTTCAACATGAAGGAGCAGCGACTCTACCCCGAGCTCCTCCCGGGTAACTGAGCTCCTCACCCGATCTCGGAGGGTGCGCCCAGCCACCCTGCGAAGGAAACTCATTTCGGCCGCTTGTATCCGCGATCTTGTCCTTTCGGTCATTACCCAGATCTCATGACCATAGGTGAGGGTGGGAACGTAGATCGATCGGTAAATCGAGAGCTTTGCCCCCTGACTCAGCTCCCTCTTCACCACCGCTAAAGTAAAATAATAAATAGGCAGTGGAATATTATTATCAGCAGATTTATGTGGATGTTCTTGAAAGATCCATTTCTTTGTCCATTTTTACGTGACAGAAACTGCACGTGATTCTTTGGGACTCTTCCTTTGGCAGTGATGAAAATGGATTTGCACATTTGACGATTGAACCTCTCGGTGACTTCACGTGTTTTGGAGCAGATTTAACAATAACTCATGAGACGATTTAGCTTTGGCCCGTCAGCTTTTATAACCCGATCAACACGAGGCGAGCGCGAAGAGCGATGACAGACTGAAGCAACGCCATGGACTCCCCACACTATACATTAGGACTGTGACAATATACCGATTTTCCGATATATCGCGATATTTTGCGGGACGATACGATACCGATACTTTTTATTCCGATATCGATACTTTTGATGACATCATGCATATTAATGAGCAACGTCATGCATACTAATGAAGCAGCAGTGCAGTCAATAGAGGCCAATAATGATCAAGAATTCAGTCAGACCAGCAGGGGGCAGCACTACAGTTTTAAGCACTTGGACCAAACACTGTCACACAAATAAATTACTTTTAATGATAGTTTTTATAATTATAAAGAAGATTAATCTGGGGTTGATTTATTCCTTTTTAAACAGGACTGTGGTTTCTTGTTTATTTAAATGTAAATGAAGTCACTGACAGATCTATGACCCATTTTCAGTGAGTAAGTCAGGGATCATTTATAAAAGTGCTACAAAGCTCATGAAAAGAAATGTAAATGATGAATAATATGTAGTATGTTCATATAAAGGTTAAAAGTAGCATGTTTTTTTATCGTGATGTATCGTAGATTATTTTGTGCAATATATCGATTATCGCAGTATCGGCGTATCGTGAGATAATCGTTATCGTGAGCCATGTATCGCGTATCGTATTGAATCATGTGGTACCCAGAGGTTCACACCCCTACTATATATCCCTACAACATCCACTCAGCTCTGTCCTCGGTAATGAAAGCTGCTCCTCAGACCTAAAGGAAAGGAGACTCTGCCTGAGAGGAAATCAAACTAAGACATAAATGAGATGGTTTTGTTTCAGATAAATTAATCTATTCAAGGTTTATTTTATTCATGACAAACGTCTAAAAGCGAGTTACTGACATGAGAGTGACCCGCTGGTTTAATGGGGTTAAACAGCCCGGTCCTGTCGTACACGTGAACACGCCTTAATGCTTTTCTCCTGTATTTCCCCTTGATCCGCCTCCGTCAGCTTTTCCCACAAAACGCCGCATAAATGAATAAATTACCCCGACACTCGTTAAGCTCGTTTGCATAAAACCTCTGTCTGCGAGAAACAACGAGGAAACACAAACGTCTGGTTTCAGTCAGTGTGTTTTAATTACATCGTCGTTGATTTGAAATGAAGGCAGAGAAGCCGACGATTCACACAGTACACGAGGAAGAGGAGGCAGAGGAAGACTGCACAAGAAGAAGAAGAAGAAGAAGAAGAAGAGTGAGCAGCTCGTGCAGACGGATCAGTCAGACTTTAGGCTAAAGCGACAGCTCTGTTTGTCTCGTTCCCACTGAAGCTAAAGTCGAGCTGATCCTCCGTCCAGACTAAGGCTGGGTCTGACTGAAAAGCTCCAGGAGGGGGCGCTATCGGAAAACTAACATCGGTGCCAAGTGTCGGTACTTTCCTCTCCAGACCTCGATATCTGAGTTTAAAAAAGCAGCATGAGTGTGAGCAGATAATGAGCTTCAGCACAAATGCAGCTGTTTTCTTACTAAGGACTAAACCAGGACTAAACCAGGACTAAACCAGGACTAAACCAGGACTAAACTAGGACTAAACCAGGACTAAACCAGGACTAAGACTAAACCGGTTATAAACTAGGACTAAACCAGGACTGAATAAGAAACCAGAGTCTTAGTAAACTCACAGTACTGTATCTAATGCTTAGAATTACGTCGTGTCGTTTGTTGGAGCTTTGATAAACAGAGGTCTGTCCCTTTGTGTCACAGGCTGGAGGAGGAACAGCGCCCCCTGGAGGAACAGCGCCCCCTGGAGCAACAGCGCCCCCTGGAGGAACAGCTGCCTCTGAAGCTGCAGCGCCCAAACCTCAGGAGAAGAAGCTGATGTCCAAAGACTCCATCCTGTCTCTGTACAGCAGCCAAGCCCCGGGACAGACAACGGGCCCCGGGACGGGTGAGGAGAGAGGAGAGGGAGGGTGAGGGAAGGAGAGAGGAGAGGGGGGGAGAGGAGAGAGGGGAGGGGGGGTGAGGAGAGGGGGAAGAGGAGAGGGGGGGTGAGGAGAGAGGAGAGGGGAGGGTGAGGAGAGGGGAGAGGAGAGGGGGAGAGGAGAGAGGGAAGAGGAGAGGGGGGAGAGGAGAGAGGAGAGGGGAGGGTGAGGAGAGGGGAGGGCAAACCTTTTTCCTTTCGAAGTTGTGCTGAAAGTCTCTCTCCTGTTGTTGCCGTGGCTGCTCTTCGTTTCTGACTCTTCCGTCTCCTGCCGCTCCTGCAGGTGCGTTTGCTCCGGCCGGCTCGGTGGGCGTGATGCCAAACGGAGGGTACATGCCGCCGGGCGCCATGCCAACAGGACAGGGCGGAGCTCCGGCGGGACAGCAGTGGGGCATCACCCAGGTAACGCCCACTTCACGGAAACAGGAACAGAGTCAAGTTTCTCAAACTCTCTTTACCAGGTTTATTCTCTGAGATTTATCCAGTAAGTGACTCCAACATGTGTATCTATTTATTTTTAAATGTGAAGAAGAAAATATAATAATAATAATATCTATATATTTTTTGCAAATGTTGGGAAATTGAAAAACATTTTTTTGAATAGTTGGAAACAGTTTGTAAAATGTCCCCCAACATGTCTGTGTCTCCCTCGTCTTTCCCACGCTTATTCATTCACAAATACTGACAAGTTTGGTATCCATGTGTAGCAGGAAAGGCTGTGATCCAAATATGGTCATTTCCTTTGTGGGAGACAGCAGCGGCTAAAGACGGGAGGAATATATACACACATGTGCAGACAAAGGGACTAAACTGTGGAAGGCTTATTTAGATTTCTCTACATTTATTTCCCTCCGTTTCTCCTGCAGCGTCGCCTTCAGAATTCTTTCTTTTTCGTGCTTTTTTATCCCGAGTTTTGTTCTTGTTCGTTGGTTCGATGGTTAGTTTAGATTCCGCTCCACACGCAGACAGTTCAGGTGCGTTTCTCCTCATTTCACGCTGTTTCATCATTCTGGATCCAACACAAAGGCTCTGGGAGAGAAAGCTTCGGTTTTAAACGACTTTAAAGCACGAGCTCCTCCAGTAAAGATCAGCCACAGAATCACAAACACAAATAACTAACACACTGCTTCTTTTCCAGACTCAAGAGTTAGCGCTAAACTTCAGTCACTAGTTCATATGTAGATGGTAAAGCAATAATGATCTGACATTCAGCTCAGGAAATACTTGATTTACATGAAGAGTAAAAATAAGGAAATACAATGTTTTACTTTGTAGAGGTGGTTACATTTATGAAAGTACATGCACTTAAAGGGATATTTCAGGATGTTTGACATTGGGCCTCATTTCCTAGTTATCCAGAGTGTTGTTGATGTCTGGAGATATTTTTTTCTTAAATTCCTGCAGTTCTTATATTTGTAGAGTCTAGTGGCGCTAGGCTAATGCTAGGCTAGTGCATGTCTATGGTATCAGTTAGCCTGCATTAAAAACAGTGTGACCCACTCCACAGTGCACCTGAGGTAAATCACTTATAACACCAGACTAACCATATAAATGTCTGTGTTAATAGAATCATGTTTGAAATATAACTGACCTTGTATCACATGAATTACCGCATTTTGAGGGACTATTTTCTCGCAGATCACTCCGCCGCTGCGTTAGCTTACAGCCACGAAGCTGATGCTGCTCAAATATAAGTTATTTTAAATGATTCTATTAACACAGACATTTATATGGTTAGTCTGGTGTTATAAGTGATTTACCTCAGGTGCACTGTGGAGTGGGTCACACTGTTTTTAATGCAGGCTAACTGATACCATAGACATGCACTAGCCTAGCATTAGCCTAGCGCCACTAGACTCTTCAAATATAAGAACTGCATGAATTTAAGAAAAAAGTATCTCCAGACATCAACAACACTCTGGGGGAAATGGGGCCCTATGTCAAAAATCCTGAAATATCCCTTTAAGTAACTTTATGTAAAGCCTGTCCTCTTACAGGTGTAGTTTTATCCTACAGTATTTGTCCTTGTGCGGCTGAGTAAAAGTAAAATGGATGTTTTTGTGTTTTCGTCTCTTCCTTCTCGCTCCGGCTCAGCAGACCCAGAGTCAGCCTCAGAGTAATTAGTTCCTGCACATATTGATTTGTGTAATGGCTTCATTGTTTTCTGCTGCGGTCGATTGTGTCGCTGAGCGTGTGATGGAACTCCTCCCCTCTCTGTCTAACACAAGAGCTTCACCAAAGTCCTCGTCTGGACCGGGGGGACTGAGGACGTCTTGGCCTCTCGTCTCCGTCCTGATTATGCGTCACATTAACACTCCGTCTGTGCTTCCCTCTGACCCCACTCGCCGTTCGCTGAGCCTCATTAGCATTTTAATGAGGCGGCGGTATGTAAATGAGCCTTAGAGGCGGGGTCAGGAGGCGCTGATCCCGGAGCTTAATTACCGAGCAGTTCATTATGAAAAGAGACTTCTGCTGTAGGCTGTTTGTAACGTCTCCCCCGGTGTCTCCACAGGTGAGTCAGCAGATGTCGGGCGTGGCTCTGTCTGGAGGCGTGGCTCTGTCCGGAGGTCTTCCTCAGCCCGGCCCCTCCCCCGCCGCGGCGCCCCCTTCAGGGCAGACGCTCAGCACTCAGCTCTGGAAGTGACGGCTCCAACAACAACAACAACAAGAAAAACAACAATAACGCACAAAAAGAACTTTCAAAGTTTCCGGCGTCACCGCTGGGATCAGAGAAACGCTGCTGGACTTTAACCACGTTTAGTCAAATAGAATAAAAACAAACTGTGCTGTAGTGTCTGTTTGTAGACGTGAACCAGGAGCCACAGACGCAGAGGAAACACATTACAATCATTAACAATATCATTAATAATATCATTAACAATATCATTAACAAAATCATTAACAAAATCATTAACAATATCACATCACGCTGCAGGATCACTTAATTAAGTCACTTAATTGTTTCAGCTCAAACAAAATTCACCTCATTTTTCCCAATTTCTTCCCTTCATTTTTGCTCATTTTTGTTTTACTAATATCCACATTTTTATCCCCAACTTTTTGCCCATTTCTAAAAAAAAAAAGTCAAACTAAATTTTTGTCACGAATTCCCCCAGTTTTCTGCTCATTTCTTCTCACTAATGTTTGTTTTCCCTCAACACAATTTTGCTTAATTTTGCCACAATGTCCCTCATTTTCCATTTTTTTCTCCCAATTTTTCCTCCTCATTTTTGCAAATTTTTTGTTACTAACATTTTACCCCAATTCATTTTCCACTTTCCAGTTTTTATTTATTTCCCCTCATTTCTTGCCATTGGAGATGAAGCTGATGTTGTAAATGTGCAGATCTTCCTCACATGATGGTTCTGTTTCCTGGTTTTAGACGACACAGATTTGAATATCGTTAAAGTACAAGTAAGACAGTTTGGTCACAGATACCGGCGGCTCAAAAGAGAATAATCGTCTTAAGGCTGAGATCAGGTTTGGTCTGGGATCATGATTAAACCTCTTTTTGCCGATGGAACAAGGACTTTTTTCTCATTTTCAGATTATTTTGTATCATTTCAAGTGAAAAGACGTATATGTAAATGTAAAAGAGCTCGTTCCATTTGTGTTAGAGTTCGGCTTTACCCAAATCTAAAAGCTTCTCGACTGGAGAGCAACAGTGTAACGCCTCATTTGAAAGCTAAGACCTACAAAAGTGATCCTAACTTTTTGTCACATTTTTAAACCGTTTTTGTCGCTTTTCTGTCACTGTTTTTCATTGTTTTTTTAAAGTGTTTTCGTTGCATTTTCTGTCGCTTTTTTGTCACCTTTATGTCGTGTTTTTATGCCACATTTTTCTCACGTTTTTGTCACTGTTTTATTGTGTTTTCATCCCTGTTTTTGTTGCTATTTTGATGCTTTTTCGTACTGAAGCTTTTAGATTTGGGTAAAGCCGAACTGGAGAACGAGGCGAGGCCTAAGACGTTAAAGTGTTTGCTCTGGTTCTGTGGCTCCTGTTCAGGCTCCTCCTCTCTTAGACTGTATTCATTAGAACTGTGCTTTCCCAGTTTAGTGACAGTGAAGTGTGAGCTCTCAGACGAAGCAGATAGTCCGCGCTCCTTCCCGAAGTCCGTCCCATGTTTGTTTGTTTGTTTGTTTGTTTGTTTGTGTGAGTGTTGCTTTGTAAACGCTGCACCAGTGGGTTCCACTTTCACCAACAGCAGAATCAGCCAAAACATTACGACCTTCTTCAACCTCTTAACCCCCGGCTTAACCGAG
This sequence comes from Neogobius melanostomus, assembly GCA_007210695.1. NCBI lineage: Eukaryota > Metazoa > Chordata > Actinopteri > Gobiiformes > Gobiidae > Neogobius > Neogobius melanostomus. The sequence goes on from VHKM01000883.1 coordinate 147,191, forward strand.
CACATTTCCTAAAAGGCCAGAGTATCACCTCATTTGAAAGCTAAGGCCTTGTTGTTGTCAGCTGTAAGACGTCTGTAGATTTGGGTAAAGCCGAACTGGAGAAAATCCGCTCAGTTAAGGCGGGGGGTAAGAGGTTGAAACCTGTGTAAAGAGCAAAACTAGCTCTTTCTGTCGCCACTAGATGGAGCTACTGCGCCGGCCCCCAAACGGTGCTACACAATCAGCTGATTGGCCGGCGGTCGGTAACGCTCAGCCAATCACAGCGCTGCGAGTGCGGCGAGACGCTCACACCTGATGCTTCAGCTGATCTAAACTCAAACTCAGGGATTCCTTTGTTCGTCCATCAGCGCCCCCTTCAGTCAGAGCAACAACTCCATTTGTACACACGTTTACTTTAACTACAGTTCAGCTTTACCCAAATCTAAACGCCTACAGCCCAGGGTCACGCCTCATTTGAAAGCTAAGACCCATAAAACTGAACGTGATCTAGCCTTGTTTTTGTTGTTTCTTCATCGCTGTTTTTTCTTGTTTTTGTCGCTCTTTTCCAGGAGCTTTTAGATTTGGGTAAAGCCGAGCAGGAGAAAACGCTCGATTCATCCCGTGTTTCATCTGGTGCTTCTCCACCTCCGTGTTTCTCTGTCGTCTTTAAGAATTGATGAAGCTTTCCTCCCCTCTAAAAGCACAAACGGAGACGAGAGAGCGGCTTATTTATTTATTTATTTATTTATTTATTTATTTATTTATTCCACTCCATGACATAAACGCAAAGATTTGTTTCATTTGTGGCTTTGTCTGTACTCAGTAGTTAAAGTCTCGAACGTTTCGCCTCGTCATCCAAAAGGCTTCGTCAGCAACACTAAAGTCCCGCTCAGCCCACAGCTTAGATAAAGACCTCCCCTCTAATCACAGCTACTCTCACCTGGACAACTCCTGTACGACTGAGAGCTTACACAGACATGTGAAGCTTTCATTGGAAGGATTCGACATGTTTCCATCTTTGTGTCGTTTACATAAAGTGTGAGAATAACTGTGTCGTTAAACCGTATCAGTGTCAGAGAAATAAAACTATAAAGCAGGAACCGGATCAAATGTTCAATCTGAAGATCCAAGTTTGGATGCTTTAGGGGGAAATGGGGCGAAAGTTGGAAACATTTTAGAGAAAAATTGGGGGAAAAGTGATTTTATTTATTTATTTATTTTAAAGTGGAAACATTTGGAAAATTGAGGGGGGAAATTTGACAAAATTTTGAAAAAAAAAAAAATTGAGAAGTTTTGAAAAAGTTGGAGAATAGTGAACAAAAATGTAAAACAATGGGGCAAATGTGGGAAAACTTTGATAAAATGTGGAAAGTTTGTTTGTCGTTAAAGGAAGTTTCTTGGTCGTTTCTAAATGTAAAACAACATCAATGGAAGGAATAAAAGATGATTATTGTTGTTCTGTTTTCTGGTTGTAGACGATGAATATTTGATGATCAGAGTTTCTTTAACCCACTGGTGCCCCCCCCTAACCCCCCCCCCCCCCCCGTGATCGTGAACACGGTCAGTTCTGTTCCTCCTGACTGTGCGTTGATGTGTTTTGTTTCCGTTTGTCTAAATCATTCTCTGGTGCCTGAGTTGAATCAATAAACCCGTCTGTGGATCAAACCCGTGTTTCTGTTTCTGAGTCCACGTTAAAGAGAAATCTGTTTCTCCAACAACAGTCCAGGAAATGTGTCGTGAATATATAAAAGTGACTTTTACTAACCGGTCATTGTCTTAAATATAAATCAGACTCTTCCTCTTGAACGGCTCAGCTCTGAGGCAGAGGTTTCACTCAGGATCTTTTCTCTCCATCATGTTGATGAACACGGTTATAAAACATCTGTTTTTACCCGTCATTAATGAATCTGTCATTAATGAATCTGTCATTAATGAATCTGTCATTAATGAATCTGTCATTAATGAATCTGTCATTAATGAATCTGTTATTAATGAATCTGTCATTAATGAATCTGTCATTAATGAATCTGTCATTAATGAATCTGTCATTAATGAATCTGTTATTAATGAATCTGTCATTAATGAATCTGTTATTAATGAATCTCAATATGAAACGATTCTTTCCACGGCGATAAAGCTGCTGCACACTTTCTGTTTAGCAGCTGTGAAAAACAAACAAACTAATGAAGCTTTGCTTTAGTGATCGGCCGTGTGAGCGGAACACATTTACAACAAGCACTAAACTACACACGACATTAGGGGAAAAGGTAAAAAAAAATTGACTGATTAAAAAAGTGAAAAAGTGCACATTTTTTGGGAGGAAAAAGTGAAAACTGTTGGTTAAAAATGGGAGAAAAAGTGGGGGAAATGGGAAACAGTTGAGAAAAAAAGTGAAAAAAATTGGGGGGGAAAGTGGAAAAAGCAAAAATCCACCCGTCAATGAACGACTGAGTCAGAACAAAAAGTCAAATCCACACAAAGGTTAAATCTGCAGAAACGTGACTCTGGAAAGTCCCTGATTCACCGGTAACAATAATTCACAATTACATTTACAACAAAACAGCAATGTTAATGAATAACAGAGTTGATCTGAGACCAGGATCGATAAAGGCTTTATATAAAGATATAAACCTTTTCTTTATGCAGCTAAACTGAACCTGATCTGAACTGAACCATGAAACAAAAATGTGTTAAACTGGTGTTAAAGTCTGAAACATTATCAGAGCTTCATCTGTAATATCAGACTCATGATTATTTCATGTATTTATTTATTGAATGTGGAGATATTACACTGGACGAACCAGACGCATTGTTTAAAGTGTTATCGCACATGAAGTCCTGTTTCATTTGGCTTCAGGTTTTACTTGATTAAATGACTTCACACTTTAATATTTAGATCAGAGACAGAAAAGCTCGGCCTAGACTTTGTTTCATGTTTTTATTTTGACACAAACGACACATGCTCCTGGACAAACACTTCTCGTACGATTCAGACACAAATAAAAAACAGTCTTTTTCTCTGCGACACGTTTGTGTTAATGCTGGAGAAGAGCTGGATCTCCGGATCTCCTCGCTCTCCGGGTCAGACGACTGAAGACACCAGTGTGTCAGCGTCAGAGGACAAGCATGGAGGACAGAAAACGACTGCAGATGTTTGTAACAGCCGCACTCTGTCACATCAGGCCGCGGTGCATTATGGGTCATTTCAATGTTTTGGCCAAAACAACAGAGAGAGAAAAGCAGGAGCTGATATGGACCATTTCACTCGCTACAACCAGGGCTGTGAGGAAACAAAAAGAACAGACAGAAACGGGAAGTGACCCGTCCTAGTCCAGAGACACCTGTAGATATAAAACATGTAAAACAGGACACAGCCAAGTCCAGGGTCTGAAACTGTGGCCTCATGTCAGAATATCTCTCTCCACCGGCTTCATAATAGAACCTTAATCTAAGCAGTGAGGGAGGAAATAGTTTTTATTGACTCAAATCTTGGCATTTTGAAAAACAAGTTATAACTTATCGGCCGCCCTGGACTCAGAGAAACTTACAGTATATAGTGTTTAAACCTGTGGGCCTGGTCTGACTGAGTCACTTTCTGACGGAGAACAGACTGAAGACGTTTTGCAGCGATGGAGCGAAACTGGCACCGCATCAAAAACAGAAACCTTGGCGTCTCTGGTACAAGTTCAAAATGGAGCAGCTAAGACTCCGACTGTGGTAACTATGGAAACGGTCAAAAGGCAGATTCCATCCTGTCCCTTTGCGGTGGCACAGTGGTTAGTGCTCGTGCTTCAGTTTGGGAGGATATGACAGTGACCTGACAGGGGGCGGGGCCTCAGGGAGCGAACACTCGGCCTCAAGAGCACCGATAAACGATACCAGTTTGATATCGGGAAAAAAATCTTCTGTTTAGATCCAGGTCCTGCTGTTGCTCCAGGGACAGGATTAAAGGAACTTGTTTCAGCTCAAATTAATGACTTTGCCACATTTTTACCAAATTTATTTTTGACATTTCCCCTTTATTTTTTTAACCTTTTTTTCTTATTTTTGCCCCATTTTTTTACTTACCCAAATTTTCCCCCTATTTTTGCTCTTTTTTTAACTAATATTTTCCCTAAATCCCTCATTTATACTCAATTTATTCCCCATTTTTCTCACATTTTTCCCCCTTATTTTTTATTTTTTACCATTAACCATTTTTAAATAATTTCCCCCAAAAAATCCTTATTTTTCCCCCAGTTTCCCCAAAACACACTCATTGACACTGGAGATGAAGCTGCTGTAGTAAATGTGCAGATGTTCCTCACAGTATTGTTCTGTTTTCTGGTTCTAGACGACACAGATTTCAGGACAGGGATCAGAAATCATTAAAGTCCTGGTATCGGGAACAAAGTCACGGTTCCCAGGAATATCGTTCAGATATTGGTATCGTTAAAGTATCGGTATCGATCCAATGTCCAGCCAAACAAACTCCAATCATGAAGCGTCACGAAGAGAACGAGACATCGACGAGAAACAAGACGAGAAACCAGCGTCCACCGGCCATGAGGGGGCGCTCACTGAGATGAGTCTGTGATCCGTGTCCTTCAGACCTCGATGACCACCGTGTCCCTCAGACCTCGATGACACCGTGTCCTTCAGACCTCGATGACCACCGTGTCCTTCAGACCTCGATGACCACCGTGTCCTTCAGACCTCGATGACCACCGTGTCCTTCAGACCTCGATGACCACCGTGTCCTTCAGACCTCGATGACCACCGTGTCCTTCAGACCTCGATGACCACCGTGTCCTCAGACCCCGATGACCACCGTGTCCTTCAGACCCCGATGACCACCGTGTCCCTCAGACCTCGATGACCACCGTGTCCTTCAGACCTCGATGACCACCGTGTCCTTCAGACCTCGATGACCACCGTGTCCCTCAGACCTCGATGACACCGTGTCCTTCAGACCTCGATGACCACCGTGTCCCTCAGACCTCGATGACACCGTGTCCTTCAGACCTCGATGACCACCGTGTCCTTGCGGTGCTTGGGTTCGTTGGCGAGGTGAGGTTTCTCCGTGCGAGTGTGCCAAACCAGAACCTGCAGAGACAGAGAGAGAGGAAACTAAGGAGGCTTTACCCAAATCTAAAAGCTTCTGGCCTGTAGACCAGACTAACACCTAATCAGTGTCTTACAAAAGTAACAAGTTACCCCTTTTTTCAGTAACTAAGGAATATAACACATCACTTACACAAAATACGGGAATATTTTAGTCAATACAATTCAAGAAACTCGAGTTACAAGAGCATTGTAATGTGTGCACCGGTGTAATAGATCTGCAGTCTGTAGTTAATGTCGTCAAAACAAAACACAGAGAATGGGGAAAGCGAAGGAAAAGGAAATCTCTTTATATCCAGTTTATCCATCCATCCATCCATTTTCTTCTACTTGTCCGTTGCCGGGTCGTGGGGGCAGTTGTTGGAGCTGCCCAAATCACATTGCACCAGCCCCTATAGCGCCCCCTGCAGGTGGTGGGTCCACAGAAGGACGGCCTCATGGTTCTAACCGGGCCTGTTGGTCTCTCATAAGGGGCTTCTGAACCGCTCTTTGTCTGACCCGTCACCTATAAGACCTGTCTGCCATGGGAGACCCTACCAGGGGCACGAAGCCCCCGACAACTTAGCCCCCAGGATCATTTGGGCGCTCAAACCCCTCCACCACGTTAAGGTGGCGGTTCCAGGAGGGGTATATCCAGTTTATATCTTTCCAAATAACTCAAAGTGTAATTCAGCTACATTTCTGAAACAGTAATATGTAATACAAACATGTTTAGAGCTGTAATCACTAATATACATGCATTTCAGTCATGTGACCTTTGTTGTTATGGTGGCCATTTTGAATACCACAGTAGAATTATGCAGAACTACAACATGTAACAATATCTGTATCGCTTTAGATTAAGGTGTGCTCATTAAGTATTAATAAGCACTGGTAATCATTGTAGGGTTAGCGTAAGGGTTGGCTATGAATAATGGCTCGGTTCCACCTACTCTACTCTACCCTGCTCTATTTTACCTGCATTTTAAATGTTTCCACCAGCCCATTTTTCAGTTAACTGGTACTTTTTTAGTACCTGCTTGGCCCTGGTACTAACCAGGCCAAGCAGGTGCTGTTTCCATGGATACAGCCAAAAGCAAAGACATATCAATGGATACGCCCTGGTAACCATGGATACAGTATCAGATTCTACAGAGTAATGGAAACACAACCAGGCTTAGTAGAGTAGGGTAGGGCTGGTGGAAACGAGCCATAAGTGTATTATTAATGTATTATTAATCTATTAGTATGTTAACAGATAAAAAGCTAATAAGCAGTATGTTAAAACTTTAAAAGCATATTATTAATACTTAACAAGCACACCTTAATATAAAGCGTTACCCAATATCTTTACTCAGGATGAAAATGAAAGACATCTGATTAACAGTGGCATTTTTATGTTCTCGTAATCATTGAAGAAGATAACGGTAAAAACACGGCCCCAGAGAAGCAGGTTTATGTGAAGAAACCAGTGAGTCAGTGTTTAAGATGTTAGCATGCTACCGGTTAGCATTTAGCTTCAACAGCTCAGCTCTGACCTCTCCAAGAGAAAGAACCACAACATCTGGCCTTGGATACAACATGTGACAGAGGTCTGAGCTGTGTAGTTGGAAAATTGATTTAATTGTATAATTTCCCTGAAAACTATCATTGTGCACTGAAGTGTTGTCGTAATCATCTTGGTATGTGAACCTTTGTACCAGACTCAGGTGTCCCCCATGGGAAAATGTTTACAAAGATGACCTGTTGACCTGTCTGGTCTGGTGATCTCAGTTCTGGTCTAAAACAGGACGAGAAGCAACAATAAAACTGCCTCAGTGTTTATGAGTTTCTTATCAGCTGGACCAGTGTCTTCTCTAAGCCTGCTGGAGGAGGGTCGATGGAGGAAGTATAACTGGGAGTGAAGGGGTTAGAAACTTCAGACTTGACTTCTCAGACGTCTCTGTCAGTCTCACTCATATGTTTACACATGTTTGATCATTTATTCATTTGTTTTTCACAAATTATCATTTTCTACTGCTTATAATAAATCACCAAAAGACAACTGTTTGATTTCCGTTATTAGTCATTTCTGCAACTACAGCTGTTACTGTAGTATTTCCTCAATGTTCATAGATCTGAGCCACACACGTGTTTATTGTGTTGAAGATATTGACAGTTGCTAACCGGTAGCATGCTAACGTCTTGAGCAGCTTAAACACTGACTCAGACTGAGACTCTGTTGACATCACAAACTGTAAAAATCCCAGAGAAAGGTTTTCTGTTTCCTCTTTGATGTGTTAGTTTAGTCTTCAGAGTGAAGCAGATCTTTAGTAAATCCTGCTGTAGCTCCACAGACAGAGCTGCTGCATAAATGTGTTTTTACTGTTTTCTTCTTCAATGATTACGAGAACATAAAAATGCCACGGTCACTCAGTCGTCTTTCATTTATATCCTGAGTACAGATATTGTTACATGTTGTAGTTCTGCGTAATTCTACTTTAGTATTCAAAATGGTGTCCGGAAGTACAGTATGTGTGATGTCATTGGAAATGCATGTATAGAATATATTATATTTTTAAAGTAACTTGCCCAACACTGCACCTAATTTGAAAGCTAAGACCTACAAAACTGATCTAAGATTGTTCCCGCCGTTGTCGCCGTGTTGTCATCACATTTTCGCCGTCTTTTTGTGCGATTTGCTGCTTAAGTTGAACTGGACAGAATGGTTGAGGCGGGAGTTAAGAGGTTAAATAAAACGCTCAGTGGAAGATTCCATTTTCATATGAATGTTCACAATGGCAGATATTTAAAGAAACAACATCGAAATAATGTTCAGAGTCAGGTTTAAATGTGTGGTTTTATTTAGTTCCAGAGGGATTTTGGATCTGGTTTAGTTTTGGAATAAACTAGTTATTAGTGAAAATTAGAGAAGAATCGATTCAGCTTTTTTGCTCCGATATCGATCCTGGAGGTCTGAGTATCGGCCGATTTCCGATATGAACCGATAACAAGAGACTTTCTTAAAGTGGCTCCAGTGTGAGATCAATAAAGTCTGATCTTTTCTTATACATGAGGAGTTGCATGTCATTTATTGATTATTAATAAACTGTAGGCCTAATGGAAAAACATTACACAACTGGACTATTCTACAAAAATATCCTTCGCTACATTAACAGCGTTTCATAAACTAAAAGACAAACACTATTTATTACCTCAGGTGTGATTCGGTCATAGTTTCTGTTCCAGCCTTGATTTATTGCCGTTAGCATTAGCATTAGCATTAGCATACTGTCGCTAGCCACAACAGTCTGCGCGACGATCACAAACACATTTAGGTTAAAACTAACTCAGCGACTGAATTCTCCGAGAGTCTGAGCTTCAAAATCATGTCCATGTTCACTGAGGCTCAGTGTTTTCCAAACAGTGAGAGCCAAAACTGGTATCGCTTCAGTACTGGATATTTGTACAGATACATTTGTGTCCAGCAGGTTAGACGACTGTAACGGCTGCAGAACATCCAGAACCAGCAAATACCACCATATTAGTCCAGTGCTCCGGTCTCTGCTCCTTCTTCTTCATCTCTGACATGTTAGAGCCTCATCTTGTCTCAGGGAGGGTCTGTCCCAGAGTCAGGACTAAACACCTGAGGCTAAAGCTAAACTCTGGAACCGTCTCGTGAGGAAGTGACACAGGCCTCAGTTCTTTTTACCCGTGAATACGACTCTGAAAGTATGAATTATGCTCGACAAATAAACTTGCCTTGTTGCCGATATCGTAATGAGCATATTTGGATTACAGCGTCATCGTCACAGCCTTTCGTGCTACACATGGATACCAAACATGTCAGTATTTGTGAATAAGCGTGGGAAAGAAGCGGCGCAGCCATGTTGGAGTCACTTCTGTATCTGACGCTGAAGTCGATCGCTCTGACTTTTCTGATTAATGCGTCGCTAAAAATAGCTCCTCGGCCGCATTAGCCTCGTTACTGATGCAAAGTGGCCAATTAGCGCCTCAGTTTGGAGACAGTTCCACCTCAGACGACGAGAGCGGCCATTAATCAGGCGCCGCCGGGCAGAATCACTGCCTCATTATGGACGAGTAAAAATAAACACGAGGTTCAGAACAAGCTCTTTTGGACATGTTTTATATGATGTAGTGGAATACGCTGATGATTATGCCATAGTTAACCTCTTAACCCCCACCTTAACCTCTTAACCCCCGCCTTAACCTCTTAACCCCCACCTTAACCTCTTAACCCCCGCCTTAACCTCTTAAGCCCCGCCTTAACCTCTTAACCCCCGCCTTAACCTCCGCCTTAACCCCCGCCTTAACCTGTTAACCCCCGCCTTAAAGATAAAGACGTGTATGGCGTCAAATGAGGGTCAGCTTTAATGTAAACGTAAAAGAGGTTTTGTAAACGTAGGTTGTCAGTATTGTAATCGTAAAGAGAAAACTGTAAATGTAACTCTAAACTCCATAAACGAAAAAAGTATCATAAATAGAAAGAAAATATTGTAAACATAAAACTTTCATTTACGCTTCTTCTTTTCATTCTTCACTTCACAAGCTGCGGTTACGATAGATTTTTTCTGACCTTTTTTTTCATGGGGCGGGCTCAACGCTCATTGGCTGGAGGGACAGGATGTGACATCACTATAAGCTGCAATCAAACGCACACTACAGAGGCCGAATGTCCACCCTAGTCCCTAACCCCTCATTCACTACAAAGGCCCTATATAGGCACTATATAGTAGACTGTATACTATATAGTGTGTCGGAACTCCAAACCCCAGCAGAATGAGTGACTGCTTCTACTATAAGTTCACTAAAATTCAGGAATAATGTATTTCTGCGATAAAGACTAAACTCAAAGTGGAACATTTATGGATAAATATGACTCAGATACGTTTTATTAAACATGGATTTCACATGAATGAACAAAACTCCCGGGATTATTGCCTTTTGTCTGAGAGAGTCTGTAGTGCGTTTGATTTCAGCTTATAGTGATGACGTCACATCCTGTCACTCCAGCCAATGAGCGTTGAGCCCGCCCCCATTAAAAAAAGAGTCAGAAAAAAAATCTATCGTAACCGCAGCTTGTGAAATGAAGCATGAAAAGAAGAAGCGTAAATGAAAGTTTTACAATATTTTCTTTTCTATTTATGATACTTTTTCGTTTATGGAGTTTAGACTTACATTTACAGTTTTCTCTTTACGATTACAATACTGACAACTTACGTTTACAAAACCTCTTTTACGTTTACGTTAAAGCAGACCCTAATATTACGCCATAGAAGTGAAAGAGAAACGGTTAAAGTCGAGCGTTTGGGGCGAGACGCTCGGATTGTAACAGACTGAATAATTAAAGAGTTTATTTGTAAATGAGTTTCTGCGACGGGAGCAGCTTTAATGACTGTGTAATGAGTTTAATAACCAGCCGTAAATTAAACCTTCTCTCCACTCAATATTTAATCTAAAGATGGATCTGGGGAAAGTTCAGGCCATGAGGACGAGAGCTGAACGTCACAATACATTTCAGTTTCACAAATGTAGGTTTAAAATGACAATAAATCCTTTAGCCTGAGTTTCTCTGGTGACAGAATGAAATCCGTCCTTTAATATGTTGTAAACTCAGACGTTTGTGGGAAAAACATTTGAATCAGTTTCATGAAGTTGAAGTTTTCTCTGATTTCTGTGACTGAGCCTAAAGTCGTCCCACAGTTATTGTTGGAGCGACTGTTTGGACTCGGTTTAGTCGCTGATTCTGGAAAACGGTTCCAGTTCTCTTGGATCCGTCCTCAGCCTTCGACACCGTCAGGTTCTGCTGAGACTGAGGCTCACGTGGTTTTCCTCATATTTATCTGTAGCTTCAGTGTTACAGCTAATCAAATAAGCTCTGAGTCTGTGGGTTTGTTGTGTGGAGTGCCTCAAGGGTCCGTTTTTAGTCCTGTTTATTTTTGCTGTATTTGATCCCTTTGGGAAAGATCATCCAAAGGTTCAGTGATGTTTCTTTCCACCTGTTTGCTGATGATTTCCAGCTTTACTGCTCCTTTAAGCCTTAAACTCTTTGTTCCATTGTTTAGTGGAAATAAATCAATGGCTGAGCGATAACTCTCTGCAGCTCAATGCAGACAAAACAGAAACACTGGTTATCGCCTCTGATGATTCAATTCCAGGGATTAAACAGCACAGACTTAGGCCAGTCTGTGAAGTCTTAGAAACGTGAGAGTTTTCTTTAACAAAGACCTGTCATTAGTGCAGCTAACGAGGAACTGCTTCTTTCAACTGAGTAACATCTATAAACTCAGGAATACGGTCACAGAATGACTTGGAGCTGATCATTCATGCTTGTGTGTCTTTGCATTTAGACTATTGTAATAGTTTGTTTTCATGTCTGAACAAGAAGGAGCTTCTCGTCTGCAATTAGCGCAAAGAGAATTCTGACCCGATTCACATATTCCCTTATTCTAAAACAGCTTCATCTGCTGGAAACATGGGAAACATGTTGGAGCAGGTTTATGCAGGTCAGTGATAAGGAACAGGAAATATCATGAGCTTCCTCTGTTTGAAAGAGAGGCTAATATGTCTGTGGGTATTGGCTTTGTTCTATCTTTGAATGTTGGATAGAAACCCATGAATAGGTGAACACGAGGCCCTGATGAGGCCGGACTGTCCTGACTCGGCCTGTCTGAGGTCTTCTGAGGACTCTCTCTCTGTGTTCTCTCTGTGTGACTCCAGGTCAATCTGCAGAATCCACTGAACAGACGAGTTTCTATCGACGAAAAAAAAAACATTTCACTTTGACATCGGAGAAAATCTCACTGACTCTGCAGGAGAAACGGAGAGACTTAAACGAAGAGAAACGTCTGCAGTAGATTAATGAGGAACAATGTGTTACAAGCTTTCATGTTATGGTTCCATATAAAAATGAGGAGTTTTATGCAGAAAATGGCAGATATTTTCAGCAACGAAATCCAATATAATGTTCAGAGCCAGGTTTAAATGGTTTTATTTTATATTAGCTATAAAAATGTAAAGTGTGGAGTCTGTAGGAGCCAGGGCTTGCTGAACCTCTGCTGTGTTTTTCTATCCCAATCCTTTTGGACACACTTTGGATGTGGGATTTTATTATGATTGATCATTGTTATATTATGATTATCTCCTCATTGAAACATGCTCAGTTATATCAGTGTCTGTGTGCACTGGTGTATGCGTGAGAGTGAATGAGTGAGTGGTTCCTTGGTGTAAAGCGAGGAGGAACTTCTATTTCTGAAGTAAATTTACGAATTTTAATTGAAATGTCCTGTGGCCCTCGGAGGCGTAGAAGAATTATTTGAAAGATTTAAAGTGCATATGACAGATTTTAATGCTCTTGAAAATATGACTTATTTAGATGGATCACATCAGTTGCATAATTATCATTTTTTTCAGTGAAGCAGCAATTTTAATGAAGAAATGTTGGGCAGAAAAGTTATTTTTATTTGAATGTTTAAGCTGCTGACAGGAAGTGACATAAAAGAAGGAAACATTCCATAGCAGTTTGACTCATTCATTTCCCATTGACTTAACATGGTCGGCACGGCAACAGTTTAAAATAGTTTAGCTTCTTCGATGTCACTTCCTGTCGGTGTCCAATAAGGAAGTGAAAACATAAACATCACAAAAATGGTCAAACTAAAGAAAACTGGGAATAATCTTTATACAATCTTAAATATAATCGTGTTAACTGTGTTTTAGTAAAAAGTGTGTCTAATGTGTCAGATGTACTTTAAGTTTCTAGTTTCCAGCACAAAAGACCTCGAGTCTGTATCACTTTCTGTTCCAAAGTTATGATATGCGATGTTGAAGGTGGCGGGAGCTTGGACCTGATGGGTCATAGGCGGCTGCCTGGGTCGCCTATGCCCTGGTAGGAGGAGTGGACTTTTCAGACTGAATCGTTTTCTTGAGCTCACTTTCTAAACTCCCCAAACTTTGAGGAACTTTCTCTCTCTCGAGTTTAACAGTTGTTTGTCTCTGTGACTCTGTCCTCGCTTCACAAACTCACAAACTCAATGAGCGACGGCACCGACCGCTTTTCACCTCGGAGGCGTCGGAGTCAGACGGACGAGCGGCTTCATAAAGACGGAGAGACGGAGTTTAGAGGAAGACTTACAGGTTTGTGTTGCTATGACGACAGTGACAGATGTTTTTGCAGGAGTTGCGTTGTCACAATACCAACATTACTCTATCAATGCCACTTGTTTAAATACTCTGTATATTTGTTGTAGGAAACTCTCTTTCATCTGCCCTGTTTGATCTGCATTACAGAACAATATATCAGCATTCTGTAGAACATCCAGAACGCTGCTGCTCCAGTCCTAACAAGAACCAGGAAATACGACCACATTAGTCCAGTGCTCCGGTCTCTGCACTGGCTTCCTGTCACTCAGAGAATAGAATTTAAAACAGCTCTGCCTCTTACAAGTCTTTTCATGGTTTAGCACCAAAGTCCATCTCTGACATGTTAGAGCCGTATGAACCATCTCGGGCCCTGAGAACTTCAGGGAGGGGTCTCCTGGTGGTTCCCAGAGTCAATAATAAACACGGTGAGGCTGCGTTTCAGTTTCATGCAGCTAAAATCTGGAACAGTCTTCATGAGGATGTGAGACAGGCCTCAACTCTGACAATGTTCAAATCCAGGCTGAAAACAGCTCTTTTTACCCGTGCATATGAAAACTGAAAGTATTTTATCTGCACTCTTGCCTTTTACTGTCATTGATTAACTTTATGTTGATGTTTTATTGATTTGATCTGTTTTCTTGTAATTTTCTGCAACTGTGAAGCACTTTGAATTGCCTTGTGTATGAATTGTGCTCTACAAATAAACTTGCCTTATTTGTTTTACCATCTTCTCTCTGATCGACTGTTTTCTGCTGCGATAATCAGAGTCAGATGTGATAAACAACACAGACTGGGTTAAACTCGGTCTCTGCCTTAACCTCTGAAACCAGCATGTCTAGTCCAGTTCAGATTCACCCAAATCTAAAAGCATCTAAATAGCAACGAGAATAAATAAAAAACTGGAAAAGGAAACAGAAAAGTGACAAAAGAGCGACAAACGTGATGAAAAAGCAAAAAAAAAGTGATTTCAGACTAAATCCAAAGTCGTCAAAATGTCATAAAATAAACTTTGCAAAGGGAAACTGAAACGAAGATGTGAAATCCTGTTTGGATCTTATATGAAAGTGAGGAGGCTGTGGTCATGTGACTGACCCGGGTGCAGTTGTTGGCCTTGGGTTCGAGCTCGGACACTTTGGTGATCTGTCGGAGGAAGTCGGACTCCTGCATCCCGGGCTGAGAGCCGCGACGCTTGAACTGAGCGCGAGGGTTGGACAGAATCACCTGGAGGTTCACCGCGAAACCTGTAACATACAAACATTACCTTTAAACCTGTAACATACAAACGTTACCTTTAAACCTGTAACATACAAACGTTACCTTTAAACCTGTAACATACAAACATTACCTTTAAACCTGTAACATACAAACATTACCTTTAAACCTGTAACATACAAACATTACCTTTAAACCTGTAACATACAAACGTTACCTTTAAACCTGTAACATACAAACATTACCTTTAAACCTGTAACATACAAACATTACCTTTAAACCTGTAACATACAAACGTTACCTTTAAACCTGTAACATACAAACATTACCTTTAAACCTGTAACATACAAACATTACCTTTAAACCTGTAACATACACACATTACCTTTAAACCTGTAACATACACACATTACCTTTAAACCTGTAACATACAAACATTACCTTTAAACCTGTAACATACAAACATTACCTTTAAACCTGTAACATACAACGTTACCTTTAAACCTGTAACATACACACGTTACCTTTAAACCTGTAACATAACAACGTTACCTTTAAACCTGTAACATACAAACGTTACTTTAAACCTGTAACATACAAACGTACTTAAACCTGTAACATACACACATACACATCTGCACTGGGTTAGAATGGCCTCAGATAAAAGTCTGAGTTTCTGTGTAAATCTGTGGAAAGTCGAACTACAAACTTTCCTCCAGTGATTCTAATCCCGTGTGAGTCGACATCATGGATGTATTATAATTAACTGGATAGGACACTCCCCCTTCCCCGCGTGCCGGCCGGCGGACGGCCACTAGATGGCACTACAGCAGCAAATTCTTATCGGGCCCAGAAAGGATTTTTCCCATAGAGCGGCCGTGCGAGAAAAAACTGTCCGTGTTCGGCTGACAGGCCGCCTACAACTTTAACAAAGGTCGGCTTTAGTGTCGATTATCATCTATATTAACACCATGTACTTTTTTTCCTTTAAAATTTGCGTATAAGGACTTAGCCGAGCTCCGCTCTAGCCACGCTCTAGCTTTCCGCCGCGCTGATTGGGCAGAACAGTCACGTGGTGCGGGCAGTGCAGCCGGGCACGTGCACATGAAGGAAACATCAGCAGCAGCAGCATGGGAAGCCGAGGGAAAAGAGGACGCAAAACTAACTTTGCAAGTAAGTTTGCGCTGTTTGTATCACACAGAATGTATTCCGTAATTGTAAATGTTAATATACAGCATGTAAATATATACACTATTTCGATGAGACAGTTGATTATAAAATGTAGCTTTGTGAAAATAGCAAACAGAAACTACTACAACGATGACTACCATTTTAAACTAACAGAACAATGCTATTCTAGATGACAGTATCCCTGTTTAATGTAAAATACACATACAGTATATTTTACATTAAAATATACTGTATGTGTATCGAATTACAATAATGACACAGCGTAACACATAGTGAGAAGTTATTTAACTTGCCAGACAAACTAACAAAATAAGGTTAGTTAATATGATCCAAGTCGATGCCATCGACGGTTCCCGGGCTATTTTTCCATCATATTTAATCTGGACAATATCTTACTGGTTATGGTTCGGGGCAGAAGTTGGAAAATGTTTAGAAACAGGTAAACGATTAAGGCTAAGGTTAGGAAAAGGTTAGGTTTAGGTTTATTGGGCACTATATAATAATGACGTGACATTTTTAATACAGTTTGTCTAATAAATAATCATTGTATCTCTCAAACCAATGCTAAGTGCATAAAATGTACAAAAACAACATGTTGAGCTGTATTCACTGTAAAATAACAAAACGTTTGTATCCCTCGGCCTTTAACAACAAAAGCAAGACAAAAATGAAGGTCAGAAAACAAAGACAACATAATGTTAAAATTACAAAACAACGTATTCATGCTATCATACTTGTTCACTAATGTAACAAGACTGGTGATTATAGTAACCGTAATATACATATAATTGCACAGTAGTCACATATGTATAATTCTCATTTTGTCGTGTGATCATGAAATATGAACTCTAGAGTATAATGAGGGTGACATTTTGGTTCTCCTTTCTTCACCTAGGTCGTCTGCTGCAGTGGGATCTGTGTCCACTATGGATATGGAAGATGGGGCTAAGCATGAACTTCTTTACTAACTGGTGATTACTAGCTATTACTTAAAGTTCAATTAGTTATGTGTTTTATAGCCACAAATAAAACTGTAATAAAGTTGCTGCTCAGTAACTCTACCTATATTGAACAGATGCTGCTGATGGCTGTGTCCTGTCACCCATCATCTCCTCCACACAGGACAGACCAGACTCTCATTATACCGTCTCCTGTTCTGCAGTGAGTGAGCTGCTCAGCACATGGCAGTGTTTGTTAAGAACAGAGGCTAACTACCACACAGGTATGTAGAACAGAGGCTAACTACCACACAGGTATGTTGAACAGAGACTAACTACCACACAGGTATGTTGAGCAGAGGCTAACTACCACACAGGTATGTTGAACAGAGGCTAACTACCACACAGGTATGTTGAACAGAGGCTAACTACCACACAGGTATATTGAACAGAGGCTAACTACCACACAGGTATGTTGAACAGAGGCTAACTACCACACAGGTATGTTGAACAGAGGCTAACTACCACACAGGTATGTTGAACAGAGGCTAACTACCACACAGGTATGTTGAACAGAGGCTAACTACCACACAGGTATGTTGAACAGAGGCTAACTACCACACAGGTATGTTGAACAGAGGCTAACTACCACACAGGTATGTAGAACAGAGGCTAACTACCACACAGGTATGTTGAACAGAGGCTAACTACCACACAGGTATGTTGAACAGAGGCTAACTACCACACAGGTATGTTGAACAGAGGCTAACTACCACACAGGTATGTTGAACAGAGGCTAACTACCACACAGGTATGTTGAACAGCATATACAGCTTATATTAAACAGAAAATGTCCAGTCTCGGTTTAAAGCCCCATCACCATGGCAACACAAGATCAGACAAAGACAAACCCAACTCTGACGGGACAACAGGTAAGATGAAAAAAAGGTATACTTGTCTAATTGTGCTTCGTCATGCAAGCTATAACTTCTTAAAACACAACAGTATGCCAAATTCAACTGGAAAATGTAAGGGAACCTATTCAAGTTAATAAAATAAAGGTCTATCATGCTTCAGACAATAATAACAGTTATTAAAGTGGACCAACTTTGACTATTTGTGTCTAACCTATTCTCCGGTCATTTTCTCAGTTTCTCTTTTAGCCTAAATGATGGAGCCAAAAGAATGGTGCTGTATGAAGTTGCCATTTTCACCAAAATGTGACTGTGCAGCCCTGGAAACAAAGTCTTGTTCTTGCTGTCAGAAAGAACTGCAGCAGCTGGTGACAGCCCGTGTCCTTGGAACATTACCAGATTTTGCTTTTAAACTCCGTTGGAAACAGTTCTCTGCCTCTTTACAAACTGCAGTTACTCCTTGGTTTCTTGTTGGAAGAGTCATGCTCAGACTGGGCAGCTCAAGAGGCGACCGGTTAAACCTTTGTGTGGTGAGAATGCAGGCGTTATACCTAAGATGTTTGTATTGTCCAGAAGGAGACCTATTCCAGTCTGGGACTGTCGTTAAATCTACTACGTGCTCTGACAGCAGAGAAAAAAACTTAAGGTGGTCTCGGCTGAGCTTGTTGATCAGTAGAACAACTTTGGGCATTATTCTTTTCCACTCGATCACTGAAGGTATTACGGGCACTTCTGGAAATAAAGCCAATAATGTGTTCTTCAGAGTGCAGAGGATTACTGTTGTGGTTTCTTTTTGCAGCTGCTGTCATCGGGTCTAAATCAATAACATTTACAATTTGGGCAAAACCCAGTGATAGTTTGTGTGTGTGGTGTGTGTGTGTGTGTGTGTGTGTGTGTGTGTGTGTGTGTGTGTGTGTGTGTGTGTGTGTGTGTGTGAGTGTGTGCGTGCGTGCGTGCGTGCGTGCGTGCGTGCGTGTGTGTGTGTATAGTGTTGTAGGCCTTCTCTGCTAATATATCGGGGCACTTTTCTTTTTGCAATATCATTAATTTATTGTGTACATAAAAAAGCTTCATTGCATTTCAATTACATCGATTAGTTTCTGCGAAAGTCCCATAGACACTTGACATAAATGTTGATTTATTTTACTTGAATTATTTTTTTGTAACTAATTGTGCTTTTCTGCTACAGTAAAATTATTTTTAAAATAACACTACTCTTGAGGACAATTTTCTACTCTGCTGATTTACTTGTGATAAACTGCTAGTCTGCAAATGTTGTGAAATACAATGTAAAGTATTATAATGGATCTTGTCAGCCTAATAATTAGAGGATGGTATTTATCACTTTGCCATTGTTGATAATTATGAATATACGCATTGCAATGCGATTTTTGTTCTCATGTTCCATCCATCCATCCATTTTCTTCCACTTGTCCGTTGCCGGGTCGTGGGGGCAGCCGCCGGAGCTGCCCAAATCACATTGCACCAGCCCCCATGGGGGCCCCCCATGGCCCCCCATGGCTCCCCATGGCTCCTTCTGCAGGTGGTGGGTCCACGGTGGGTCCAAGGACGGCCTCATGGTTCAAACCGGGCCTGTTGGTCTCTCCTAGGGGGCTACCAGTGTAGGCAGACACTGGAGGCAATGTGGGTGAAGTGCCTTGCCCAAGGACACAACGACAATGTGCACGGTCAGGAGGCGGGATTCGAACCCACGACCTTCCGATCATGAGACGACCCGCTCTACCATCTGCGCCACTGTCGCCCCATAATCCATAAAACTGCAAATGTCTATATCTACACACTATTGTTTGATTAAGATGACAAAGTACAAGATAACATTTCAGTGTGTCCATGCAAATTCAGCTATAAAGAAGCATTATAATAACAAAGCTATATATGACATGACATTTTTAATGATAGTATCTAAAAGAAAAAGTCAATATGCCCAAACAACTATAAATATTACATTTAAATATAACAGAATAACCAAAGGTACAACTGTATGGTAATTGTATTGTAGGATTTCATTTACACACCATGTCTAAAAATGGGTCTCGTTCATTTCACGTTTGTATTCAAAAGTTAAATGGATCAAATCCTGCGTTGTACAAAATGACGGTGTTTCAAAACTTACAAAGGTATAAATTAACATTGATTTTGTCATTATGCTGAATAATAGAAGTTGAATGTATCTTTTAAACGTTGGAAAACGGTACAGATCTTTAAATACATGCGTAGGGCAGTAGATCTGGGTCTGCTGCTCACGGCAGCTGCCCTGGCTGATTCTCTGCTCGCTCTCGTCGCTCTGTCAATTTACATGACATGTGGTCAATTGTAGAAGTATAATTAACTTTGTAATTAAACGTTGGAAAACAGTTCCAAAAGTGAATAACTTGTATTGCATCAATGACTAGGCTGAGCGATCTAGACCTGCCGCGACTCTGAGCGCTCAGAGCGGTGCTCGTTCTCGTCGCGCTGAGAATCATGGGGATGGGCAATAAACATCCAAGTTTCTTTGTGTTTTTATCTGAAATGATTAAGGACACTAATATGGCCATAACAATGAATAATATAAATTATGCAAGTATATAGTAGCCGTTAAAAAATTCTCTGGGCCCCATGGACCCGGAACTAACGCGGAAGTAAGAATTTTTTCTGGCTCGCTGCGACAATGAGCACAAACCATTGAAATCAACGGGCGGCCATATTGGAAGCCCGGGGCTTGGTCGACATGTCGGACTTTGTAAAGTTTTTAACGTGTGTAAAGACCATGACACGTTACATCAGGACTGTGTGAGCTGCTTTTCCTACAGTCTGACAGATAAATATCAATTATTGATTGACTGCGGAACTTTCCGCAGTCAATAATTGGTTTTCATGTTCTTTAATTGATTGACTGCGGAATTTTCCGCAGTCAATTATTGGTTTTCGTTTCTTTATTGATTGACTGCGGAATTTTCCGCAGTCAATTATTGGTTTTCGTTTCTTTATTATTATTATTATTATTATTATTCCCGCACATTTTTCCTGATTTTCTGCACCTTTCAGCACTTTCATGCTTTGTGCAATTTCTGCAAGTTATGCATCAAAACGTTCCGCATGTTGAGGAGAATCCTGCTATTACTTTTCGGACTTCTGCGATTTACGGTTTTTCCGCAATCGGACGAAATACCGAACATTTTTCCCATTGACGCATAATGGGGCTCCCGCAAATTCATGCTTTTCCGCATTTTTTTCCGCAATTTCTGCAATTTCTGCAACTTGTGCATGTTCAGCTTCCGCAACTTGCGGGTTTTGAGAAAAAATTGGCCTTCTGCAGTTTTCCAGTTTTTTTCTACGGGAATTTGAAATTTTTGCATTGGTGTGTATGTGGTCTCTGCTCCATTAGTGTGTATGGCGAATCCAGCCAATAGGATTTCTGGCTCTCCATGTGTTTCAGCCATTTGTGCAGCTTCTGCAATTTCAGCATTTAGGCGATTTCAACAGTTTGACCAGTTTATGGAATTTAAAAAGTTTATGCAATATAAACAATTTATGCAAATTAACCACTTTATGGAATTTAACCAGTTTACGCATTTTAACCAGTTTACGCATTTTAACCAGTTTATGCAACATAGCAATTTATGCCATTTAGGAATTATGAAATTTAAACAGTTAATGCAGTTTATATAATTTATGCAAATTAACCAATTAATGCATTTTACTGTTTTTTTGCAATTTAACCAGTTTATGCAACATAACAGTTTGTGCAATTTAAACTGTTCATGCATTTTACCGGTTTATGCAAATTAGATTATGCAAATTAACCAATTTATGCATTTTACAGTTTTTTGCAATTTTACCAGTTTATGCAATTTCACCAGTTTATGAACATTAGATTATGCAAATTAACCAATTTATGCAAATTTATGCAATTTCTGCATTCGATTCCCGCAGTTCCGCAGTCAATCGCAATGGCGCAGCCATTGCTGCATTTCTAGTTATTATTATTATTGATTGACTGCGGAACTTTCCGCAGTCAATTATTGGTTTCCGTTTCTTTATTATTATTCCGGCACATTTTTCCTGATTTTGTGCAGGTTTCAGCACTTTCATGCTTTGTGCAATTTCTGCAAGTTATGCATCAAAACGTTCCGCATGTTGAGGAGAATCCTGCTATTACTTTTCGGACTTCTGCGATTTACGGTTTTTCCGCAATCGGACGAAATACCGAACATTTTTCCCATTGACTTATAATGGGGCTCCCGCAAATTCATGCTTTTCCGCATTTTTTTCCGCATTTTCTGCAATTTCTGCAATTTGTGCATGTTCAGCTTCCGCAACTTGTGGGATTTGAGAAAAATTGGCCTTCTGCAGTTTTCCAGTTTTTTCTACAGGAATTTGAAATTTTTGCATTGGTGTGTATGTGGTCTCTGCTCCATTAGTGTGTATGGCGAATCCAGCCAATGTATTTAATAGGATTTCTGGCTCTCCATGTGTTTCAGCCATTTGTGCAGCTTCTGCAATTAAAGCATTTAGGCGATTTCAACAGTTTGACCAGTTTATGGAATTTAAAAAGTTTATGCAATATAAACAATTTATGCAAATTAACCACTTTATGGAATTTAACCAGTTTACGCATTTTAACCAGTTTATGCAACATAACAATTTATGCCATTTAGGATTTATGAAATTTAAACAGTTAATGCAGTTTATATAATTTATGCAAATTAACCAATTAATGCATTTTACCGTTTTTTTTGCAATTTAACCAGTTTATGCAACATAACAGTTTGTGCAATTTAAACTGTTCATGCATTTTACCGGTTTATGCAAATTAGATTATGCAAATTAACCAATTATGCATTTTACAGTTTTTCTGCAATTTTACCAGTTTATGCTATTTCTCCAGTTTATGAACATTAGATTATGCAAATTAACCAATTTATGCAAATTTATGCAATTTCTGCATTCGATTCCCGCAGTTCCGCAGTCAATCGCAATGGCGCAGCCATTGCTGCATTTCTAGTTATTATTCCCGCACATTTTTCCTGATTTTCTGCACCTTTCAGCACTTTCATGCTTTGTGCAATTTCTGCAAGTTATGCATCAAAACGTTCCGCATGTTGAGGAGAATCCTGCTATTACTTTTCGGACTTCTGCGATTTACGGTTTTTCCGCAATCGGACGAAATACCGAACATTTTTCCCATTGACGCATAATGGGGCTACCGCAAATTCATGCTTTTCCGCATTTTTTTCCGCAATTTCTGCAATTTCTGCAATTTGTGCATGTTCAGCTTCCGCAACTTGTGGGTTTTGAGAAAAAATTGGCCTTCTGCAGTTTTCCAGTGTTTTTCTACGGGAATTTGAAATTTTTGCATTGGTGTGTATGTGGTCTCTGCCCCATTAGTGTGTATGGCGAATCCAGCCAATGCATTTTAATAGGATTTCTGGCACTCCAAGTGTTTCAGCCATTTGTGCAGCTTCTGCAATTTCAGCATTTAGGCGATTTCAACAGTTTGACCAGTTTATGGAATTTAAAAAGTTTATGCAATATAAACAATGTATGCAAATTAACCACTTTATGGAATTTAACCAGTTTACGCATTTTAACCAGTTTATGCAACATAACAATTCATGCCATTTAGGATTTATGAAATTTAAACAGTTAATGCAGTTTATATAATTTATGCAAATTAACCAATTAATGCATTTTACCGTTTTTTTTGCAATTTAACCAGTTTATGCAACATAACAGTTTGTGCAATTTAAACTGTTCATGCATTTTACCGCTTTATGCAAATTAGATTATGCAAATTAACCAATTTATGCATTTTACAGTTTTTTGCAATTTAACCAGTTTATGAACATTAGATTATGCAAATTAACCAATTTATGCAATTTATGCAATTTTTGCATTCGATTACCGCAGTTCCGCAGTCAATCGCAATGGCGCAGCCATTGCTGCATTTCTAGTTATTATTATTATTCCCGCACATTTTTCCTGATTTTCTGCACCTTTCAGCACTTTCATGCTTTGTGCAATTTCTGCAAGTTATGCATCAAAACGTTCCGCATGTTGAGGAGAATCCTGCTATTACTTTTCGGACTTCTGCGATTTACGGTTTTTCCGCAATCGGACGAAATACCGAACATTTTTCCCATTGACGCATAATGGGGCTCCCGCAAATTCATGCTTTTCCGCATTTTTTCCGCAATTTCTGCAATTTCTGCAATTTGTGCATGTTCAGCTTCCGCAACTTGTGGGTTTTGAGAAAAAATTGACCTTCTGCAGTTTTTCAGTTTTTTCTACGGGAATTTGAAATTTTTGCATTGGTGTGTATGTGGCCTCTGCTCCATTAGTGTGTATGGCGAATCCAGCCAATGCATTTTAATAGGATTTCTGGCACTCCATGTGTTTCAGCCATTTGTGCAGCTTCTGCAATTTCAGCATTTAGGCGATTTCAACAGTTTGACCAGTTTATGGAATTTAAAAAGTTTATGCAATATAAACAATTTATGCAAATTAACCACTTTATGGAATTTAACCAGTTTACGCATTTTAACCAGTTTATGCAACATAACAATTTATGCCATTTAGGATTTATGAAATTTAAACAGTTCATGCAGTTTATATAATTTATGCAAATTAACCAATTAATGCATTTTACTGTTGTTTTGCAATTTAACCAGTTTATGCAACATAACAGTTTGTGCAATTTAAACTGTTCATGCATTTTACCGGTTTATGCAAATTAGATTATGCAAATTAACCAATTTATGCATTTTACAGTTTTTCTGCAATTTTACCAGTTTATGCAATTTCACCAGTTTATGAACATTAGATTATGCAAATTAACCAATTTATGCAATTTATGCAATTTCTGCATTCGATTCTCGCAGTTCCGCAGTCAATCGCAATGGCGCAGCCATTGCTGCATTTCTAGTATTATTCTTCCATCTTTTTCCTGATTTTCTGCACCTTTCAGCACTTTCATGCTTTGTGCAATTTCTGCAAGTTATGCATCAAAACGTTCCGCATGTTGAGGAGAATCCTGCTATTACTTTTGGGACTTCTGCGATTTACGGTTTTTCCGCAATCGGACGAAATACCGCACATTTTTCCCATTGACGCATAATGGGGCTCCCGCAAATTCATGCTTTTCCGCATTTTTTTCCGCAATTTCTGCAATTTCTGCAACTTGTGCATGTTCAGCTTCCGCAACTTGTGGGATTTGAGAAAAAATTGGCCTTCTGCAGTTTTCCAGTTTTTTTCTACAGGAATTTGAACTTTTTGCATTGGTGTGTATGTGGCCTCTGCTCCATTAGTGTGTATGGCGAATCCAGCCAATGTATTTTAATAGGATTTCTGGCTCTCCATGTGTTTCAGCCATTTGTGCAGCTTCTGCATCTTCAGCATTTAGGCGATTTCAACAGTTTGACCAGTTTATGGAATTTAAAAAGTTTATGCAATATAAACAATTTATGCAAATTAACCACTTTATGGAATTTAACCAGTTTACGCATTTTAACCAGTTTATGCAACATAACAATTTATGCCATTTAGGATTTATGAAATTTAAACAGTTAATGCAGTTTATATAATTTATGCAAATTAACCAATTAATGCATTTGACCGTTTTTTTTGCAATTTAACCAGTTTATGCAACATAACAGTTTGTGCAATTTAAACTGTTCATGCATTTTACCGGTTTATGCAAATTAGATTATGCAAATTAACCAATTTATGCATTTTACAGTTTTTCTGCAATTTTACCAGTTTATGCAATTTCACCAGTTTATGAACATTAGATTATGCAAGTTAACCAATTTATGCAAATTTATGCAATTTCTGCATTCGATTCCCGCAGTTCCGCAGTCAATCGCAATGGCGCAGCCATTGCTGCATTTCTAGTTATTATTATTATTATTATTATTATTATGTTGTGCTGATTCTGAGTCAGTGGTTCCCCTGTGATGCCCCGGCCCGTTTGCTCAGATCAGGCCCTGCTCACGGAGTTTCAGCGCAGCTTCAGTTCATCTGTCACTGGGCTCTGAGCTCTGAGTAATACGATTGTGTTTATTATTGTATTTTATTCAAATGAGCCACAGGTTTCATTAAACGCAGACGAAGCTGAAGGAGAAGCAGCAGATCCTGAAGCTCGTGTTTCTATCAAAGCAGTTTTAGACTTTTCTAAAAAATAAAAAATATCATTGTAAATAAGAGCTGATGTTTGTAAATCAGTGTCAAAAATGTGATGTACAGAAAAATAGAAACATTTAGTTTTTTGAATGTTTCTTCCCCTGAACGATACAAGGGGGCGTGGCCTCTCTCCATGTCTCCGTTTCTTTAGTTATAGGATCATAAAGAAAGAAACGGAGCCCTGGGAAAAAAAGTAAATATAAAAATGTAATAAATTAAATGAATACATGTATTTATTCATTTACCACATATTATTTCGGGGAATTTTTTTATTTTATTTTATGTATACATTTTATGTATACATTTTATGTATATTATGTAATATATGATCAATACATATATATATATATATATATATATATATATATATATATATATATATATATATATATATTAGGGCCGGGACTCAATTAAAAAAAAAATCTAATTAATTAGAGGCTTTGTAATTAATTAATCGAAATTAATCGCATATAAATATTTGACCTGAGAACAGTGAGAAGTAAGTTTTTTCATAAGGATTATTAGTATACCATTGAATAATGACTGAATACATAAGCTTAAGCAACAAAATATTGTTTATTTTTGTTCAACCAAGTCCAACAGACCAGAGCAATATTGCCATTAACTGTGCATCTGCAGGAAAAAAGGAAACTGAAGTGTGGAAAGCAAAGTGTGATTAATTTCGATTAATGTTTTTAATCGCACTAAACCTCATGTAATTAATTAATCGCAATTAATCGAAAAAAGTCCCGGCCCTATATATATATGTATATATATATATATATATATATATATATATTGTGTGATGTCACTTCCAGGGCTCTGTATAATTCAGCGTTTGTTAAAGCACTGCTGGAGAAACGGGAGGAAGTTCAGTTATTTTCTAACAGGAAGTTAGGGTCACGTTGCTTAGCAACAGTCCAGCACGTCGTCAGGTTCCATCATTTCAAACGTAAACATCTGTGACTGAACTGGTCGTCATGGAAACGATGTAATACAGTTCTTTGATGATGTCACAGAGTGAACTCCATTCTGCTCAGAGCAGACTCTGCTTTGGTCTCAGCGTTTTAACGTCAGCTTTAATCCCGGCTAGGACACAACGACAATGTGCACGGTCAGGAGGCGGGATTCGAACCCACGACCTTCCGATCATGAGACGACCCGCTCTACCATCTGCGCCACTGTCGCCCCATAATCCATAAAACTGCAAATGTCTATATCTACACACTATTGTTTGATTAAGATGACAAAGTACAAGATAACATTTCAGTGTGTCCATGCAAATTCAGCTATAAAGAAGCATTATAATAACAAAGCTATATATGACATGACATTTTTAATGATAGTATCTAAAAGAAAAAGTCAATATGCCCAAACAACTATAAATATTACATTTAAATATAACAGAATAACCAAAGGTACAACTGTATGGTAATTGTATTGTAGGATTTCATTTACACACCATGTCTAAAATTGTGTGATGTCACTTCCAGGGCTCTGTATAATTCAGCGTTTGTTAAAGCACTGCTGGAGAAACGGGAGGAAGTTCAGTTATTTTCTAACAGGAAGTTAGGGTCACGTTGCTTAGCAACAGTCCAGCACGTCGTCAGGTTCCATCATTTCAAACGTAAACATCTGTGACTGAACTGGTCGTCATGGAAACGATGTAATACAGTTCTTTGATGATGTCACAGAGTGAACTCCATTCTGCTCAGAGCAGACTCTGCTTTGGTCTCAGCGTTTTAACGTCAGCTTTAATCCCGGCTTTAATCCCGCCTTTAATCCCGCCTTTAATCCCGCCTCTCTGAGTTCCTCGTGGTCACGGCGTGTCAGAGCGAGCGACTCGCCGTGATGGGCTCCTACAGCGAGGACGAGAGTCCCAAACTGTCGTCCAGAGAAAACGCCGCCTCTTCCCCCATGACTCCCGCGCCTCCCGAGGTCGACCACGCCACGCCCTCTGACCACCTGACATGTGACCACACGCCCCGTCGCCGCGGCCTGACGTGGGACATGGCGCTGCTCCTCGTCATCTGCGTCTCTGGGTTTGTGAGCACGTTTCACCAGCTGAGCGAGCTGGTGCCGCGCCCCGCCCCCCTGCCCAGGGCGAGGTGCAGCGGCTGGAGGCGGAGCTGACCCATGTGAGGGCGGAGCTAACCCATGTGAGGGCGGAGCTGACCCGTGTGTGGGCGGAGCTGCACCCGGCGGCGTACTCCCTCCCAGACTTCGCTCTGGAGTCTCAGGGCGCTCAGGTGATTCGAGCCCTGAGCTCCAGGTCACTCACGTCACGCTCGCTCACATCACCAAACGCCAGTCTCTGACCGGACACATCGGCTCCGCCCCCAAAGCCTTCGCCGTCCACGCGCAGAAGCTTTTACACAGACCGGAGACCAGACTGGAGACGTTCACCTACGACCAGGACGGACACTCTTTCCAGACCTTCAGGATCCAGAACCAGGAGGTCTTCAGGTTCATCCGGCTGGAGATCCTGAGCAACTACAGAAACATGGCCTTCACCTGCCTCTACGGCTTCAGGGTCCACGGGCGGGTCGCCACGGCAACCGGAGGGGCAGTCTGACCCACGGGGGGAGAGGGCAGGGGGCGGGTTTAGAGCGGGCTGAAAGAGAGCTACGGCTGGTAAGAGGAGCTAGAGAGCTAAGAGCTAAGAGCGAGCTAGGAGGTAAGGAGAGAAGAGAGAAGAGGGTAGAGAGAGAGGAGAGAGAGATAAGAGAGGCTAAGAGGAGCTAAAACGAGCTAAGAGCTAATAAGAGAGCTAAGAGAGCTAAGAGCGAGCTAAGAACGAGCTAAGAGCTAACTAAGAGCGAGCTAAGAGAGAGCTAAGAGAGATAAGAGAGCTAAGAGCGAGCTAAGAAAGCTAAAAGAGAGAGCTAAGAGAGAGCTAAGAGGAGCTAAGAACGAGCTAAGAGCTAACTAAGAGAGAGCTAAGAGAGAGCTAAGAGCGAGCTAAAGAGAGCTAAGAGCTAACAAGAACGAGCTAAGAGCAACTAGAGAGAGCTAAGAAGAGCTAAGAGCGAGCTAAGAACGAGCTAAGAGCTAACTAAGAGAGAGCTAAGAGAGAGCTAAGAGGAGCTAAGAGAGAAAGAGCTAAGAAAGCTAGAGAACTAAGAGAGCTAAGAGAGAGCTAAGAGCGAGCTAAGAAGCAGAGCTAACTAAGAGCGAGCTAAGAGAGAGCTAAGAGCGAGCTAAGAGCGAGCTAAGAAGAGCTAAGAGAGAGCTAAGAGAGAGCTAAGAGCGAGCTAAGAGAGAGCTAAGAGAGAGCTAAGAGAGAGCTAAGAGCGAGCTAAAGAGAGCTAAGAGCTAAGAGAGCTAAGAGAGAGCTAAGAGCGAGCTAAGAGCTAACTAAGAGCGAGCTAAGAACGAGCTAAGAGCTAACTAAGAGCGAGCTAAGAGAGAGCTAAGAGCGAGCTAAGAGCGAGCTAAGAGAGAGCTAAGAGAGAGCTAAGAGCGAACTAAGAGAGAGCTAAGAGAGAGCTAAGAGCAGCTAAGAGCTAACTAAGAGCGAGCTAAGAGAGAGCTAAGAGCTAACTAAGAGAGAGCTAAGAAGAGCTAAGAGCTAACTAAGAAGAGCTAAGAGAGAGCTAAGAGCGAGCTAAGAACGAGCTAAGAGCTAAAGAGGAGCTAAGAGAGAGCTAAGAGCGAGCTAAGAACGAGCTAAGAGCTAACTAAGAGAGAGCTAAGAAGAGCTAAGAGAGAGCTAAGAACGAGCTAAGAGCTAACTAAGAGCGAGCTAAGAGCGAGCTAAGAGAGAGCTAAGAGAGAGCTAAGAGCGAGCTAAGAACGAGCTAAGAGCTAACTAAGAGAGAGCTAAGAGAGAGCTAAGAGCGAGCTAAGAACGAGCTAAGAGCTAACTAAGAAGAGCTAAGAGAGAGCTAAGAGCGAGCTAAGAACGAGCTAAGAGCTAACTAAGAGAGAGCTAAGAGAGAGCTAAGAACGAGCTAAGAGAGAGCTAAGAGCGAGCTAAGAACGAGCTAAGAGCTAACTAAGAGCGAGCTAAGAAGAGCTAAGAGGAGCTAAGAGCGAGCTAAGAGAGAGCTAAGAGAGAGCTAAGAGAGAGCTAAGAGCGAGCTAAGAGAGAGCTAAGAGAGAGCTAAGAGAGAGCTAAGAGCGAGCTAAGAGAGAGCTAAGAGCTAACTAAGAGAGAGCTAAGAGAGAGCTAAGAGCGAGCTAAGAGCTAACTAAGAGCGAGCTAAGAACGAGCTAAGAGCTAACTAAGAGCGAGCTAAGAGAGAGCTAAGAGAGAGCTAAGAGCGAACTAAGAGAGAGCTAAGAGAGAGCTAAGAGCGAGCTAAGAGCGAGCTAAGAGCTAACTAAGAGCGAGCTAAGAGAGAGCTAAGAGCACTAAGAGAGAGCTAAGAGAGAGCTAAGAGCGAGCTAAGAACGAGCTAAGAGCTAACTAAGAGCGAGCTAAGAGAGAGCTAAGAGCGAGCTAAGAACGAGCTAAGAGCTAACTAAGAGAGAGCTAAGAGAGAGCTAAGAGAGAGCTAAGAGCGAGCTAAGAACGAGCTAAGAGCTAACTAAGAGAGAGCTAAGAGAGAGCTAAGAGAGAGCTAAGAGCGAGCTAAGAGCTAACTAAGAGAGAGCTAAGAGAGAGCTAAGAGAGAGCTAAGAGCGAGCTAAGAACGAGCTAAGAGCTAACTAAGAGAGAGCTAAGAGAGAGCTAAGAGAGAGCTAAGAGCGAGCTAAGAGAGAGCTAAGAGAGAGCTAAGAGAGAGCTAAGAGAGAGCTAAGAGCGAGCTAAGAACGAGCTAAGAGCTAACTAAGAGAGAGCTAAGAGAGAGCTAAGAGAGAGCTAAGAGCGAGCTAAGAGCTAACTAAGAGAGAGCTAAGAGAGAGCTAAGAGAGAGCTAAGAGCGAGCTAAGAACGAGCTAAGAGCTAACTAAGAGAGAGCTAAGAGAGAGCTAAGAGAGAGCTAAGAGCGAACTAAGAGCGAGCTAAGAGAGAGCTAAGAGAGAGCTAAGAGAGAGCTAAGAGCGAGCTAAGAACGAGCTAAGAGCTAACTAAGAGAGAGCTAAGAGAGAGCTAAGAGAGAGCTAAGAGTGAGCTAAGAGAGAGCTAAGAGCGAGCTAAGAGCGAGCTAAGAGCTAACTAAGAGCGAGCTAAGAGAGAGCTAAGAGCTAACTAAGAGAGAGCTAAGAGAGAGCTAAGAGCGAGCTAAGAACGAGCTAAGAGCTAACTAAGAGCGAGCTAAGAGAGAGCTAAGAGCGAGCTAAGAACGAGCTAAGAGCTAACTAAGAGAGAGCTAAGAGAGAGCTAAGAGAGAGCTAAGAGCGAGCTAAGAACGAGCTAAGAGCTAACTAAGAGAGAGCTAAGAGAGAGCTAAGAGGAGCTAAGAGCGAGCTAAGAGCTAACTAAGAGAGAGCTAAGAGAGAGCTAAGAGAGAGCTAAGAGCGAGCTAAGAACGAGCTAAGAGCTAACTAAGAGAGAGCTAAGAGAGAGCTAAGAGAGAGCTAAGAGCGAACTAAGAGCGAGCTAAGAGAGAGCTAAGAGAGAGCTAAGAGAGAGCTAAGAGCGAGCTAAGAAGAGCTAAGAGCTAACTAAGAGAGAGCTAAGAGAGAGCTAAGAGAGAGCTAAGAGTGAGCTAAGAACGAGCTAAGAGGTAACTAAGAGAGAGCTAAGAGAGAGCTAAGAGAGAGCTAAGAGAGAGCTAAGAGCGAGCTAAGAACGAGCTAAGATAACTAAGAGCGAGCTAAGAGAGAGCTAAGAGCGAGCTAAGACGAGCTAAGAGCTAACTAAGAGCGAGCTAAGAGAGAGCTAAGAGCGAGCTAAGAGCGAGCTAAGAGAGAGCTAAGAGCGAGCTAAGAACGAGCTAAGAGCTAACTAAGAGCGAGCTAAGAGAGAGCTAAGAGCGAGCTAAGACGAGCTAAGAGCTAACTAAGAGCGAGCTAAGAGAGAGCTAAGAGCGAGCTAAGAGCGAGCTAAGAGAGAGCTAAGAGCGAGCTAAGAACGAGCTAAGAGCTAACTAAGAGCGAGCTAAGAGAGAGCTAAGAGCGAGCTAAGAGAGAGCTAAGAGCGAGCTAAGAGTAACTAAGAGCGAGCTAAGAGCGAGCTAAGAGCTAACTAAGAGCGAGCTAAGAGAGAGCTAAGAGCGAGCTAAGAACGAGCTAAGAGCTAACTAAGAGCGAGCTAAGAGAGAGCTAAGAGCGAGCTAGAGCGGGCTAAGAGAGAGCTAAAGCGAGCTAGAGCGAGCTAAGAGCTAACTAAGAGCGAGCTAAGAGAGAGCTAAGAGCGAGCTAAGAGCGGGCTAAGAGAGAGCTAAGAGCGAGCTAAGAGCGAGCTAAGAGAGAGCTAAGAGCGAGCTAAGAACGAGCTAAGAGCTAACTAAGAGCGAGCTAAGAGAGAGCTAAGGGAGCTAAGAGCGAGCTAAGAGCAGCTAAGAGCTAACTAAGAGAGAGCTAAGAGCGAGCTAAGAGCTAACTAAGAGAGAGCTAAGAGAGAGCTAAGAGCGAGCTAAGAAGAGCTAAGAGGAGCTAAGAGCGAGCTAAGAGCGAGCTAAGAGAGAGCTAAGAGCGAGCTAAGAGAGAGCTAAGAGCGAGCTAAGACGAGCTAAGAGCTAACTAAGAGCGGCTAAGAGCGAGCTAAGAGAGAGCTAAGAAGAAAGAGCTAAGAGCTAACAGAGCGAGCTAAGAGCTAATAGAGCGAGCTAAGAGCGGGCTAAGAGAGAGCTAAGAGCTAACTAAGAGCGAGCTAAGAGAGAGCTAAGAGAGCTAAGAGCTAAGAGCTAAGAGCGAGCTAAGAGAGAGCTAAGAGCGAGCTAAGAGCGAGCTAAGAGAGAGCTAAGAGCGAGCTAAGAGGGCTAAGAGAGAGCTAAGAGCACTAAGAGCGAGCTAAGAGAGAGCTAAGAGAGAGCTAAGAGCGAGCTAAGAGAGCTAAGAGCGAGCTAAGAGAGACTAAGAGCGAGCTAAGAGAACTAAGAGCGAGCTAAGAGAGAGCTAAGAGGAGCTAAGAGAGAGCTAAGAGCGAGCTAAGAGCTAACTAAGAGAGAGCTAAGAGAGAGCTAAGAGAGAGCTAAGAGAGAGCTAAGAGCGAGCTAAGAGAGCTAACTAAGAGCGAGCTAAGAGAGAGCTAAGAGAGAGCTAAGAGCGAGCTAAGAGAGAGCTAAGAGCGAGCTAAGAACGAGCTAAGAGCTAACTAAGAGGAGCTAAGAGCGGCTAAGAGAGAGCTAAGAGCAAAGAGGAGCTAAGAGAGAGCTAAGAGAGAGCTAAGAGCGAGCTAAGAACGAGCTAAGAGCTAACTAAGAGTGAGCTAAGAGCTAACTAAGAGCAAGCTAAGAGCGAGCTAAGAGCTAACTAAGAGCGAGCTAAGAGAGAGCTAAGAGCGAGCTAAGAACGAGCTAAGAGAGAGCTAAGAGCGAGCTAAGAGCGGGCTAAGAGAGAGCTAAGAGCGAGCTAAGAGAGAGCTAAGAGCGAGCTAAGAGAGAGCTAAGAGCGAGCTAAGAGCTAACTAAGAGAGAGCTAAGAGAGAGCTAAGAGCGAGCTAAGAGAGAGCTAAGAGCGAGCTAAGAGAGAGCTAAGAGCGAGCTAAGAGAGAGCTAAGAGCGAGCTAAGAGAGAGCTATGAGAGAGCTAAGAGCGAGCTAAGATAGAGCTAAGAGCGAGCTAAGAGAGAGCTAAGAGAGAGCTAAGAGCGAGCTAAGAGCTAACTAAGAGAGAGCTAAGAGAGAGCTAAGAGAGAGCTAAGAGCGAGCTAAGAGCGAGCTAAGAGCTAACTAAGAGCGAGCTAAGAGAGAGCTAAGAGAGAGCTAAGAGCGAGCTAAGAGCGAGCTAAGAACGAGCTAAGAGCTAACTAAGAGCGAGCTAAGAGCGAGCTAAGAGCGAGCTAAGAGAGAGCTAAGAGCGAGCTAAGAGCGGGCTAAGAGAGAGCTATGAGAGAGCTAAGAGCGAGCTAAGAGCGAGCTAAGAGCGAGCTAAGAGAGAGCTAAGAGCGAGCTAAGAGCGAGCTAAGAGAGAGCTAAGAGCGAGCTAAGAGCGAGCTAAGAGAGAGCTATGAGAGAGCTAAGAGCGAGCTAAGAGCGAGCTAAGAGCGAGCTAAGAGCGGGCTAAGAGCGGGCTAAGAGAGAGCTATGAGAGAGCTAAGAGCGAGCTAAGAGCGAGCTAAGAGAGAGCTAAGAGAGAGCTAAGAGCGAGCTAAGAGAGAGCTAAGAGCGAGCTAAGAGCGAGCTAAGAGCGAGCTAAGAGCGAGCTAAGAGAGAGCTAAGAGAGAGCTAAGAGCGAGCTAAGAGCGGGCTAAGAGAGAGCTATGAGAGAGCTAAGAGCGAGCTAAGAGCGAGCTAAGAGAGAGCTAAGAGAGAGCTAAGAGCGAGCTAAGAGAGAGCTAAGAGCGAGCTAAGAGCGAGCTAAGAGAGAGCTAAGAGAGAGCTAAGAGCGAGCTAAGTGCGAGCTAAGAGCGAGCTAAGAGCTAACTAAGAGCAGCCTTAGAGCGAGTTTCTGCTCATCTGTCCCCGTTCGTTCCTGTCGCCATCATTTGGAGACAGATCTTTACGACTCCAGTCCAGGTGGGGGCGACAGCGGGCCTTTGAGTGTGTTGTGAAGGGGATATGAGGAGAGTGGGACAGCGGTGTGTGTGGAGTTAGCAGAGATAACTCATTCAGCAGCCATTTTAATGCCACAAACAAAAACATCTAAACTCATAAGATTTATAACAGAGGAAAGATGGACATTTCAATATCCCAAAGTAAACTGGACACAACAGGAAACTGCAGCTGAATTTGCAGAGTTTTAGAGCCGTGTTTACATATGCAGCTGAAACAGTCGAGCGATATCATTATGTCCCAATGCAAATCTTAATCTCGTACTATAACAAAATAAAAGATAAACCACATTCCTCTGAACTGGACTCACGAGGACCAAACAAAGCTCCATGAACTGAAAGAGTCTCCTGTCGCTGAAGCACAAAGAACAGCCTCGTTTCTAAATCAAACCTAAAGCCAAACGGTTTCTATCAAAGTGTCGGCGATAACGACTCCCACTTCCCTCCGGCTTCACCTGAACACCAGGGCAATACCGGAAACATCGGCTCTGATAAAGAGGAGATAAAGGAGCAGATATGAGAGGCTGATTTCATCTGGACCTGCTCTGACTCTGGAACAAACACGGAGTCATGGAATGAATTCAGATGCTGCAGATCATTTATGAAGCTCAGAGCTGTGGACGGAGGCGTGATGAAGCTTTAAGGCCAGAGGTTTCTAAACTTTTTTCATGGGGGGCCGCATATTAAAGCGTACACGGGGTGAAGGATCGGTGGTTAGTGCCACAAAATCTTCAATTAGCAGAGGTTTAAATTGTGCCCCTCAGATTTAAAACCTTCATGCCAACTCTGACTCTCAATAAGATGTTAGTTGTTAGGTTAGAATTGTGTAGAATTATTACATTTCAAATTTAGTTTTAGTTTAGTTTATTTACTTGTTTGAGCAGTTAACCTGCTCAAAGGGAGTGGGCTGAAGCCAAAGGCTTATAAGCGCCCACCCCAAAATAAAAATAATAACATTACATTTAATAATTACAAGGTAACAAATCATAAACAAAGGAACATAGGGCAAAGTAACAATAAATGATGAAGAAGAATAAAACAAAACAACAGCAAAATAAAGAACAACAAAAGAATGTGCTACTTTTATGTTATAAAGGTGCATTCATACATATTATACTCTGAGATCTTGCTACATAAATAAAAAAGACCATCTCTGATGATGTGTACTGATTCAGTAAACTTGGCCCCCGGGCCGCACTTTGGACACCCCTGCTTTAAGGCCAGACGCTGCAGGAGGAACAGGGGAAACGATGAAATGTAGAGACATCGATGTGAAACTTGTGCTGTAGAGACTGACCTCCATATGATCCATATGAAAGGAAATGTACATGTTTTGCTTTTCTGTCTCTAAAAACAAAGCTCTTCTTTTCTGACAGAATCAAAGCAGTTTTGGTTTTAAAACAATTCGACAGAAAAGAGACGTCTGTGATTTCAGCACCACGGACAGCGTCAGGTGTGATGGGCCTTAAAATCATCTTAAAGGGATATTTCAGGATTTTTGACATTGGGCCTCATTTCCTAGTTATCCAGAGTGACGTTGATGTCTGGAGATATTTGTTTCTTAAATTCATGCAGTTCTTATATTTGAAGAGTCTAGTGGCGCTAGGCTAATGCTAGGCTAGTGCATGTCTATGGTATCAGTTAGCCTGCATTAAAAACAGTGTGACCCACTCCACAGTGCACCTGAGGTAAATCACTTATAACACCAGACTAACCATATAAATGTCTGTGTTAATAGAATCATTTAAAATAACTTATATTTGAGCAGCATCAGCTTCGTGGCTGTAAGCTAACGCAGCGGCGGAGTGATCTGCGAGAAAATAGTCCCTCAAAATGCGGTAATTCATGTGATACAAGGTCAGTTATATTTCAAACATTATTCTATTAACACAGACATTTATATGGTTAGTCTGGTGTTATAAGTGATTTACCTCAGGTGCACTGTGGAGTGGGTCACACTGTTTTTTAATGCAGGCTAACTGATACCATAGACATGCACTAGCCTAGCATTAGCCTAGCGCCACTAGACTCTTCAAATATAAGAACTGCATGAATTTAAGAAAAAAATATCTCCAGACATCAACAACACTCTGGATAACTAGGAAATGAGGCCCAGTGTCAAAAATCCTGAAATATCCCTTTAACCTTAAAACCTATTTTAATTTAACTTAAAACTACTTTGCTCAGAGAAAAAAACCTTTGTCTCTAATGCAGCAACAAAACAAATGTGACACATCAAACCGGGCTCTTTCCATGATTCACATTTATCAGCTGAAGTTTTGGTGATTTTGTTGTTTTCATTTCTTCTTCTTCTGCGACAGTGAAGAGGCACCGACAGCGCCCCCTGCAGCTCAGAGGAGGCGTCACAAGAGCCTCACAGCTAAGCCACACACGCCTCTGTTGTTCTGGCTAATGGACGCTCACTGGAGAATAAAACAGAAGAACTGCTGAGCTCTTCAGAAGACGGAGAAAGTGTTGTGGAGCGGAGGGAGCTGCGCAGGAGGGAGAGGAAGGAGGAGCTGACCAGTGCAGGACACCACGCTCTGAAACAGGGACAAACCCAGGAGGCGCTGCAGCGTTTCAGAGGAGTTTCCTCGAACCTCCAAAAACACAGAAGCTCAGGACTAACAACTCAGCACTATTTCAACAACAAATAAAGCTCTTATTTACTCACATCTGATTGTTCTCAGAGGGATTTTTAATATCTAATTCCTGGCAGATTTACTAACTTCACTTATGAGTTTACTCAAAAATTCAAAGATTTCGTTGCTGAAAATATCCACAAATTTGGGCAATTTTTCTGCAGAAAACGCCTTATTTTTATATGAAAACATAAAATGAAACACATTTTACTCATATTCATGTGAGTAATTTCAAATTGATGTCTCTACATTTAGGTTTTCCTTATTCAGCTGCAGCGTCTTTCCTTCATATTGGTCTTTTTACTAAAGCTCCACAGTCTGCTGCTTCTGAGCTGGTTTAACTCTGCACTTTGGTCAAACGACGGTTGTTTTATTGCAGAAGTTGTAAATGTGAGTAAAAACATATAAAACATATCATCACTTAGCCTGATCTGCTGTTTGTCTTTAAACTTCTATACTGGGTTAGAAAAGCTTTGGCTGTTTCAGAACCACGGACAGCTCCCGACAGTTACACAGCTTTGTGTTTCAGAAACAGATAAAGAAGTTCATTCACTGTACACGAGTGACACATGTCCATCACTTTCCTTCTGTTTTACATGCTCTGACATGTTTCACCTGTTTTCACTAAAAACTAAAAACTAACCCAGATCCTAAATCCCTCTGAGCAAATCTTTGGAACTAATGTCACAGAATAAAACCACAAGTTAGATTATTATTATTATTATTATTATTATTATTATTATTATTATTATTATTATTATTATTATTATTATTATTTAAACCTTTATTTCAGTAACACCACTGGTCCTCCTCACAGTGTCCTCCTCACAGTGTCCTCCTCACAGTGTCCTCCTCACAGGGTCCTCCTCACAGGGTCCTCCTCACAGGGTCCTCCTCACAGTGTCCTCCTCACAGGGTCCTCCTCACAGTGTCCTCCTCACAGGGTCCTCCTCACAGGTCCTCCTCACAGTGTCCTCCTCACAGTGTCCTCCTCACAGTGTCCTCCTCACAGTGTCCTCCTCACAGGGTCCTCCTCACAGTGTCCTCCTCACAGGGTCCTCCTCACAGGGTCCTCCTCACAGTGTCCTCCTCACAGGGTCCTCCTCACAGGGTCCTCCTCACAGGGTCCTCCTCACAGTGTCCTCCTCACAGGTCCTCCTCACAGGGTCCTCCTCACAGGGTCCTCCTCACAGGGTCCTCCTCACAGTGTCCTCCTCACAGGGTCCTCCTCACAGTGTCCTCCTCACAGGGTCCTCCTCACAGTGTCCTCCTCACAGGGTCCTCCTCACAGGGTCCTCCTCACAGGGTCCTCCTCACAGTGTCCTCCTCACAGGGTCCTCCTCACAGTGTCCTCCTCTCACAGGGTCCTCCTCACAGGTCCTCCTCACACCTCCTCACAGTTCCTCCTCACAGGGTCCTCCTCACAGTGTCCTCCTCACAGGGTCCTCCTCACAGTGTCCTCCTCAGGATCTCTGGTTCATTCAGAGTCCTGCTGAGGGTGTGGAAATACGACAGCATCTGCCTCCTCACTCATGGATCTGCACCTCAGGACCTCAAAGACCTCCTGAGCGTCCACGCACCATCATACTAGGCTTTAATGGTTATATATGAATCTGTGCTTTAAGGTTCATTTGAATTGGGCGGCCATTTTATTACTTCATTTGTTGTCTTTTCTGTTGGAGCCACTGGGGGGCAGTGTGTTAGAAGGAGGAGTCAGATTGTGGAAGTGCCGACAACAACATTCCAAGAGCACTGATTGGTTCGACAAGGAGACGCCTACTTCCTGTTCCTCTGTCTCTTCTCTTCTCGCTGGACAACCAAGATGTAGCGCTCAAGCTGACTTGTGTTTTAGTTTGTATGAATTTGATTTTAATAGAACGAGCCTCCGTCTTCTGTCCACAGTAAAGAATACGCCGACAACACCTCTGACGCTCCAACAGGACTATACTGAAAACCATGGACTATACTGAAAACCATGGACTATACTGAAAACCATGGACTATACTGAAAACCATGGGCTATACTGAAAACCATGGGCTATACTGACAACCATGGACTATACTGACAACCATGGGCTATACTGAAAACCATGGACTATACTGAAAACCATGGGCTATACTGAAAACCATGGACTATACTGAAAACCATGGGCTATACTGAAAACCATGGGCTATACTGACAACCATGGACTATACTGACAACCATGGACTATACTGAAAACCATGGACTATACTGACAACCATGGACTATACTGAAAACCATGGCTATACTGAAAACCATGGGCTATACTGAAAACCATGGACTATACTGACAACCATGGACTATACTGAAAACCATGGACTATACTGACAACCATGGACTATACTGAAAACCATGGACTATACTGACAACCATGGACTATACTGACAACCATGGACTATACTGACAACCATGGACTATACTGAAAACCATGGACTATACTGACAACCATGGACTATACTGACAGCTATCATTATTATTATTATTATTAGGCCCGAGCGGCCTGCCGTCGCAAGGGCCTATTGTAATCGCAATGCAGTGCGCGGAGCGCACTGTACCTAGGTGCGCGGAGCGCACGAAAACAGCGCGAAGCGCTGTCCCCATGTCAAACGTAAACTCACCGTGTAAAACAGTGACTGCCCACACCTCTGGTGTGGGCCCTTTATACTTGTTATTGCATGAAAGTGAATGGGGGTATATGGCCAACTGACATACGGAAGTGGATGACGAGCGCAAAGCGCTCGTCATCCACCTCGGACCCCCACGGCTGCGTGGGGGTCGTTAAGAGCTTTCCAAAAATGTATAATATGTTGTCGTCGCGAAAGCGACGATATTGTTTTTGCAAAAAATATTATTATTATTCTTTATTCTTTCTTCTTCTTCTTCTTCTGCTCTTTGAGCAGCAATTTGACCCCCTGAACATGGTCGAAAACTCACCAAACTTTGCCCAAAATTCAGGTCCGGTGAAAAATTAATTTAAATATGTGTTTCGTATTGGGGAAATAAAAAATGGCGCGACAGCGCCACCTACAAAAGTGAAAATACATTGCGCCTATGGAGGAGGGGCCAACGTCAACTTTGTCATAGAGTGACGGGATTCGGTACAGACATTCGTCATGTGACGACAAACAAAAAATATTATTGTGGCCACGCCCCCAGACAAACCGGAAGTCCGCCATTTTGACAGGAAGGTGGGAAAATGCTGAGTCAGCGTTTTCGCTTACATCGCATTTTAACGAACTCCTCCTAGGGTGTTTCACCAAATGAGCCCCAAATCGCTCCAGCTCATCTCGAGATGTGGGGCATCAAAAGTTATCCAAATTTTTCGGCTAAGTTTTACGGTTTGTGTGCGGCGAAGCCGCAATCTTTACCAAGAATTTTGCGACTTATCATAAACAACAAATTGCTCCCATTCGCACAAATGAATTCCAATTAAAAATCGGAAATATACATTTTATTGACCTTTCACCCCCGAACGCAACAAATGTGAAAATGTGACATTGGGCGCGATAGCGCCTTCCGTGGACCCACCACCTGCAGAAGGAGCCATGGGGGCTGGTGCTATGTGACTTGGGCAGCTCGGCGGCTGCCCCCACGACCCGGCAACGGACAAGTGGAAGAAAATGGATGGATGGATGGCGCGATAGCGCCCCTCTAGGCTGAGAAGAAAAAATGCATTATGGGAAAAATATTAGTTTCTCGGAAATGGATAAAATTCGGCACAAAAATAGTTGATGGCATCCCGGTCAAAAAAGCCAATAGGACCCATATCGTATTTTGTACGGTGTGGCCATGGTGACGCCCGGGGCCCCCCATGTTATCCTAATGGGACTGACACATAAATCTCACATTATACACAATTACAGCGCGTCACCGCCCTCTGTAAGGAGCTTGTGGACAGTGGCCATGGAAGTACGGCCCGACAGGGCCGTCCGATGCTGCTTGTGAAATAAAAAGATTTGGGGCGCGCTAGCGCCCTCTGTAGGTTAGAGCCATTATTCACATGGAGAGGCTAAAAATGTAGTTTGGATGTTTATTGACAAAGATTAATGGCACATGAGGACAATAAAATGCAGTGTGGCCGCACTAGCGCTCTCGGTAGGGTTATGGCTCGGCAATGGAGGCGCTAAAGGAGGCACGGCCCGCGAGGGCCGTTCGATGCCGCTTGCGGCTTTAATTATTATTATTATTATTATTAGGCCCGAGCGGCCTGCCGTCGCAAGGGCCTATTGTAATCGCAACGCAGTGCGCGGAGCGCACGAAAACAGCGCGAAGCGCTGTCCCCATGTCAACCGTAACCTCACCGTCTCAAACAGTGACTGCCCACACCTCTGGTGTGGGCCCTTTATACTTGTTATTGCAGGAAAATTAATGGGTAAACGCAACGCAGTGCGCGAAGCGCACTGTACCTAGGTGCGCGGAGCGCACGAAAACAGCGCGAAGCGCTGTCCCCATGTCAACCGTAAACTCACCGTGTAAAACAGTGACTGCCCACACCTCTGGTGTGGGCCCTTTATACTTGTTATTGCATGAAAGTGAATGGGGGTATATGGCCAACTGACATACGGAAGTGGATGACGAGCGCGAAGCGCTCGTCATCCACCTCGGACCCCACGGCTGCGTGGGGGTCGTTAAGAGCTTTCCAAATATGTATAATATGTTGTCGTCGCGAAAGCGACTATATTGTTTTTGCAAGAAATATTATTATTTTTCTTTATTCTTTATTCTTTATTCTTCTTCTTCTTCTTCTGCTCTTTGAGCAGCAATTTGACCCCCTGAACATAGTCGAAAACTCACCAAACTTTGCCCAAAATTCAGGTCCGGTGAAAAATTAATTTAAATGTGTGTTTCGTATTGGGGAAATAAAAAATGGCGCGATAGCGCCACCTACAAAAGTGAAAATACATTGCGCCTATGGAGGAGGGGCCAACGTCAACTTTGTCATAGAGCGACGGGATTCGGTACAGACATTCGTCATGTGACGACAAACAAAAAATATTATTGTGGCCACGCCCCCAGACAAACCGGAAGTCCGCCATTTTGACAGGAAGGTGGGAAAATGCTGAGTCAGCG
The DNA here is from genome assembly GCA_007210695.1 of Neogobius melanostomus. Taxonomy (NCBI): domain Eukaryota; kingdom Metazoa; phylum Chordata; class Actinopteri; order Gobiiformes; family Gobiidae; genus Neogobius; species Neogobius melanostomus. Next base: position 189,110 of record VHKM01000883.1, read on the forward strand.
TTTTCGCTGACATCGCATTTTAACGAACTCCTCCTAGGGCGTTTGACCAAATGAGCTCCAAATCGCTCCAGCTCATCTCGAGATGTGGGGCATCAAAAGTTATCCAAATTTTTTGGCTAAGTTTTACGGTTTGTGTGCGGCGAAGCCGCAATCTTTACGAAGAATTTTGCGACTTATCGTAAACAACAAAATGCTCCCATTCGCACAAACAAACTCCGATTAAAAATCGGAAATATACATTTTATTGACCTTTCACCCCCGGACACAACAAATGTGAAAACGTGACATTGGGCGCGACAGCGCCCCCTCTAGGCTGAGAACAAAAAATGCATTATCGGAAAAAAATTAGTTTTTCGGAAATGGATGAAATTCGGTACGAAAATAGCTGATGGCATCCCGATAAAAAAAGCCAATGACACCCATACTGTATTTTTTACGGTGTTGCCATGGTGACGCCCGGGAGCCCCCATGTTATTCCAATGGGACAGACACATAAGTCACACATTATACACAATTACAGCGCGTTAGCGCCCTCTGTAAGGAGCTTGTGGACAGTGGTCATGGAAGTACGGCCCGTCAGGGCCGTCCGATGCTGCTTGTGAAAGAAAAAAGATTTGGGGCGCGCTAGCGCCCTCTGCAGGTTCGTGCCATTATTCACATGGAGGGGCTAAAAATGTAGTTTGCTTGTTTACTGACAAAGATTTATGGCACATCAGGGCAATAAAATGTAGTGTGGCCACATTATCGCTCTCGGTAGGGTCATGGCGCGGCATTGTAGGCGCTAAAGGAGGCACGGCCCGCGAGGGCCGTTCGATGCCGCTTGCGGCTTTAATTATTATTATTATTGTTATTATTATTATTATTATTATTATGTTTCTGTGATTAATCCTG
>VHKM01000883.1:195000-227928 GCA_007210695.1 Neogobius melanostomus
AGTAAAGCTGGTTAAACCTAAAGACAGTTCTATCTTTATCGTAGTAAAGGTGCCAACATGAACGTTCTAAATAACAGCGTCTGAGTAAAGTACGTTTAGATCAGTCCCAGTTTCCTGAAGCTCGTCTCTCATTAGAACTCGAGTCCCATCAGAGACTGTCTGTGGTCGGCAGATGGTTCTGACTCTTCTCCACAGTGACTGATCTCACGCTGTTTATCCTCCATCTGGACGATCGAGAGGATGCTGAGACGACGCTGAGACGACGCTGAGACGACGCTGAGACGACTCTCTCCTCGTCCTTCAGGGTTTACTGAGCAGACGCAGTGAGGAGGTTTACGGCTCTAAAACAGGAATCAGACTTCTGGGATAAGGTCACATGTATTATGATTATCAGCTCATTTGTCCTTTTGTCAATTCTGACTTTTCTGAGGTTTTTGTAATATATACATAATAAATAAAGATGTTATTGTTATTTTTATTATTCTTCACTTTAGCCGAAAGCTCATAAGGACCAACGATAAACAAGCCTTAAACGCGACAGACTGTTTTCAATCTCTTAAAGGAACAGGCCACCGTTTTTACATACTGAGATCTGTTCTTACCTTAGCGTGCCCCCCCTCACGTAAACACAGCACAGACGGCGTTAGCATTTAGCCTCTCTCTTCTCCTCTATAGCTCCAAACGAGGTGAAGATAGAAGCTACCAAACTCTTCCACCTTTTCCCTATTTAAATATGGTTACGTGAAGTGTTACACTATAAAGTATAATTACACAAAATTAAACAATGTGGATTTTCTAAGCGGATAAAAAGGGGAACTATATTGTAAGAAGTAATAATACCAGGAGTAATTCGGCATCAGCGCAGTGATATCTTCACTTTACTGTGCGGATACCGAATTACAATATAGTTCCCCTTTTTATCCACTTAGAAAATCCACATTGTTTAATTTTGTGTAATTATACTTTATAGTGTAACCCTTCATGTAACCATATTTAAATAGGGAAAACGTGGAAGAGTTTGGTAGCTTCTATCTTCACCTCGTTTGGAGCTATAGAGGAGAAGAGAGAGGCTAAATGCTAACGCCGTCTGTGCTGTGTTTACGTGACTGAAGGCACACGTGAAGACCAGACAGGTACAGATGAACTCGTCTAAGCTCAGGTAAGAACAGATCTATGTATGGAAAAACACTGGCCTGTTCCTTTAAAGCTCGTCTGAACCGAGCACAGGGCGACAGTGGTGCAGATGGTAGAGCGGGTCGTCTCATGATCGGAAGGTCAGGGGTTCGAATCCCGGCTCCTGCAGATGCAGACTGTCGTTGTGTCCTTGGGCAAGACACTTCACCCAATGCCTATGTGTGAGTGGTTGGTGGTGGTCGGAGGGACCGTTGGCGCAGATATGAGCAGCCTCGCTTCTGTCAGTCTGCCCCAGGGGAAGCTGTGGCTACAAAATGTAGCTTATCAGCATGGAGTGAATGAACCCCCTCCCTTTCATGTGTGAAGCTTTGGGTGTGACTTGTGTCATATAAAAAGCGCTATACAAATAAGCTTCCCTTCCCTCCCACATTTTCTCCAGTCTGGCTTAGCTTTCAAATCAGGCGTTACTCTATATCTGCACTTTTGGTCATTTTTATGCTGAAAACGTCTTATTTTTTACATAAACATAAACTTGCACATTTATGTCACTAATGTTCAGCAAAAGTTTAATTTGACATCTTTAAAATCAAATAGTTTTCTCTGTTTTCACTCCTCTCTCTCTCACTGCGTCTTCATGAACAGACTTTTACACAAACCAATGGAAACTGTTTCTCGGCCGCTCAGTGAGGACTTGTTTAAGTTCCCAGAGCAGAGGCCGGTTTTCCCCGAGACACGAGCTCGACGGGGAAATCAATACGACTCTAATGGTTCTAACACGATAGACTCAATGAAGCCACATTATCTCAGACGCTTCACTCAGGAATGATCTGCAGCAGAAAGAAGCCGTTTGCATTTATTAAAGGAGACTCTTTCAAATGTTTGTAATGCAGTTCTGTCCGTGTTTATTGAAGTGTAGAATTCCTCTGATCCAAATGCCTGGGCTGATCAACTACACGTGTCGTGAGGAGGAAAACACACATTCAAGAACAATGTATATAGATCTGAATATGGAGCAACATAACCTCCTCTACTACATCATAAAGACACACGTGAAACAAGGAGGAAAAGCTTTAGGCCCAGGCATTTGGATCAGAGGACACTTCAATAAACTTATGAAAACAATAAAGAACACACTGGATTACAAAGATGTTTTAAAGATGTTACCCTGACCTGAGGCTGGACAGAAGGTACTGCACACGCAAACCCACATGTATATGAAATAATATCATAGATAGATAGATAGATAGATAGATAGATAGATAGATAGATAGATAGACAGTAGCGAACAGCGGATAAAAAGACAATACATATAAATATAATACAAACGACTTGCCCAAAGTTAAACCCCCACACACTACTTTAGTAAAAGCTTTGTTCCCGCTGCCCTTTCCTTGATGAACAAGTAGGATCTAATTGCCCCTGACACGGCTTCTTATCTTTGTTACCGTCCAGTGGCTTCCATTTCTGTTGTATCTTTAGGCACATCCTGTTAGTATCTGGAGCACTTACACGTTTTATATTTAAACATGTATGTGGTGTTTTATCTTTGTATAATGTGTTTTAATGTTGACTAGTTCTCAGAATTAAGACAAATTCACCTACGGGTACAAATAAAGTAACCTAACCTAACACATTTACATCAGCAATAATCATTGTAAAATCGAATTGCTGCAGAGATGAAGGATCTCCAGAATCCCTGCTGCAATTCGATTTTACAATGATTATTGCTGATGTAAATGTGTGGGGGTTTAATAGGAGAGAACGCTGTTTCTTTATGATGTCGTAGAGGAGGTTATGTTGATCCAAATTCAGAAGATCTGGCCTTTTTCCTGAATGTGTTTTAGTCCCGCCTCCTCACGCTGCTCTGATTTTGTCCGTCTCAACCAACGATCAGTCGTCGTGGGGAAAATCTGAAGTCTTAGGTCGTACAGTGAGACAAAGATTTAAAATAGAACCGTCGTACGACCAAAGTGTCTGTTATTTAACCTCCTAACCCCCACCGGATCCGAGCACATTCCCTACAGTTTGGCTTTACCTGAATCTAAAAGCTTCTTGAAAAAAAACATCAAAATAGAGACACATAGAAAACACGGCGGAAAACCAAAAAAAACACAAAAACACAACTTCATTTAAGAAATACTTGAGAAAAATGAGTCAAAGCAGCGACAAAGTGAGAAAAAAACCTCATTAGACAAAACCACAGAATCACTGATCATACCTGTGTCATTTCGCACACGTGTGCTGGGCCTTTCACATACAAACATGTGACACGTGACTGATGTGCAGAAACCAGGAGCTTCCAATATCACGTATCAGTTATTTATATTAGATATTATATCAATAACACATTTATCATTCCTGTATGTCTTCAGTCTCAGTCATCAGAGGAAATGTAAAGTTTAATTACTCCACATTTTTTAAATCCATAATTACTGCTGAATCTGAGTCTGTGCATTACCGAGCTTAATATTCAGGAGCGCTGCCTTTTCTCTGACTAACGGCGGCTCGCGTTCAGCTCCAGGCGACGACTTAATGAGTCTGTCAGCGACGGAGCTTCACGTCTGTCGTCTGTACTGATGTTTCCTCCGGCAGAAACAGAAACGTTCTTTATTAACGCGTCTCCACAACGTCAGGGAGACTTTATCACTTTACAAAGATAACACTCTCTACTTCTCTTTGTTCTGGCTTTTTTAGTGTGAAAACATCACATATTTAAGGCTTTTATTGTGAAAATGTTGGAAATTTGAGGCTTTTATTTTGAAAACGTCACAAATGTAAGGCTTTTATTGTGAAAATGCTACAATTTTAAGGATTTTATTTTGAAAATATCACAAATTTGAAGCTTTTATTTTGAAAATGTTACAAATGTAAGGCTTTTATTGTGAAAACCTTTCATATTAAGAGTTTTCATTCCACTCTTTAATAACATCTGCACTTTAGTCGCTCCTACAGACACAACTACATTTGGAAGGTATTTTTACAGATCTGATTTATTGAGCTTTGAATAACAAAACAAAACAATGAATAAACAAACTCTCCCAGTTGTGTAGTGATAGTCTCGACACAAACACGCACACATTTCTTATTTCTGCCTTTGAGAAAACAACAGTGATTTTAAAGGCCGGTTTCAGACGATTGTAATCACAGCAGTATCTGTAATCAGAGCTCTATTGTTCAGAGGAGACGCACAAACAGAACTATCAAGGAAACAGTGATTGGAAACTGGGGGAGACTCCTGCAAAGTAAAGATATTTATTCACTAAATATCTATACTATATATCTATATATATCTATAACTGACTTCAGATTAAAGCAGGAGCGATGAGTGGATTCACTCACGTTATTAGAGGTTAGAAAATAAATCTCTGCTTTCTAAATGTTCACAAAAAAGAAACCAAACATGATCTGCTCGTGTTACTATTTACTTAATGGTTATTTTAATTTAAAACCTATTTGTTGTTCCTTATTTGCGTCTGCGTTTGACAGTTTGCTCCACACATCATTCTGACCTCTCACTCAGAGCAGATGTTTGTTCAGAAACTTCCACCAAATTAAATCATATTTGAAGGAAATAAACGTTGGAGTTTCATTTCCGTTTGATTCGACACAAAGGAGTTAGTGATGAGGGTTTGTGTCTGAGGAGCTTCTCTCGTCCAGAGCAGGTCATTGATTCTTTATGGGAAAAGCTCTGGAGGACCTGGAGGTTTGGTAAAGTTTGGAGTAGGAGCGACTTCAAGGGATATTTCAGGATGTTTGACATTGGGCCTCATTTCCTAGTTATCCAGAGTGTTGTTGATGTCTGGAGATATTTTTTTCTTAAATTCATGCAGTTCTTATATTTGAAGAGTCTAGTGGCGCTAGGCTAGGGCAAGGCTAGTGCATGTCTATGGTATCAGTTAGCCTGCATTAAAAACAGTGTGACCCACTCCACAGTGCACCTGAGGTAAATCACTTATAACACCAGACTAACCATATAAATGTCTGTGTTAATAGAATCATGTTTGAAATATAACTGACCTTGTATCACATGAATTACCACATTTTGAGGGACTATTTTCTCGCAGATCACTCCGCCGCTGCGTTAGCTTACAGCCACGAAGCTGATGCTGCTCAAATATAAGTTATTTTAAATGATTCTATTAACACAGACATTTATATGGTTAGTCTGGTGTTATAAGTGATTTACCTCAGGTGCACTGTGGAGTGGGTCACACTGTTTTTAATGCAGGCTAACTGATACCATAGACATGCACTAGCCTAGCATTAGCCTAGCGCCACTAGACTTCAAATATAAGAACTGCATGAATTTAAGAAAAAAATATCTCCAGACATCAACAACACTCTGGATAACTAGGAAATGAGGCCCAATGTCAAAAATCCTGAAATATCGCTTTAAGTGGAACAAAAACCTGATTTAGAGAAAACCAGCCCTAAAGTTTAGTGACGAGTCATCGAGGGACACGTGGATGTGAAATCTGTCAGTATTTGTTAATGACTCATAGGAAAGACAGGTTTCTGAAGTGACGTAGGAGCTACTTCCTGGAAATCTCCACCTCGCGACAAAGCATCAAAATAAATATCAGGGTCAGTTTTGACTTTTTATTCTCTGACAGGAAAACTAACATGTTAAGGATTAAGATTCTAATCCACAGAGCTCAGAGCCAGAGGTTTAAGGCTGGATCAGGAGCCTGACCATGCACAGCTCTGAACCATAGACCCTATAGGACACTGTTCTGTTAGAACAGGGGATATGGGAGTCCTCCTGTTTGTGCGGGTCACAATTCTCTTTGCACTAACTGCAGTCGAGAAGCTCCTTCTTGTTCAGTCACGAAAACAAACTGTTACAACAGTCTAAACGTGAAGACACAAAAGCATGAATGATCAGCTCCAAATAATTCTGTGACACCGTATTCCTGAGTTTAGAGATTTTCCTCAGTTGAAAGAAGCCGTTCCTCGTCAGCTGCTCACACGGTGTATTTTCACTAAACAATGGAACAAAGAGTTTATCTTCTGGATCTGAGACGGCTTAAAGGAGCAGTAAAGCTGGAAATCATCAGCAAACAGGTGGAAAGAAACATCACTGAACCTTTGGATGATCTTTCCCAAACGGATCAAATACAGCAAAAAAGAGACACGACCCAAAACGGAACCTTGAGGCACTCCACACAACAAACCCACAGACTCAGAGCTTATTTGATTAGCTGTAACACTAAAGCTACACCCAGATAAATATGACATGTACGTGTTGTTATATAGCGCCCCCTGCTGGTTATATAGCGCCCCCTGCTGGTTAAATAGCGCCCCCTGCTGGTTATATAGCGCCCCCTGCTTGTTATATAGCGCCCCCTGCTGGTTATATAGCGCCCCCTGCTGGTTATATAGCGCCCCCTGCTTGTTATATAGCACCCCCTGCTGGTTATATAGCGCCCCTGCTGGTTAAATAGCGCTCCTGCTGGTTATATAGCGCCCGCTGCTGGTTAAATAGCGCCTCCTGCTGGTTATATAGCGCCCCCTGCTGGTTATATAGCGCCCCCTGCTGGTTATATAGCACCCCCTGCTGGTTATATAGCGCCCCCTGCTGGTTATATAGCGCCCCTGCTGGTTAAATAGCGCCTCCTGCTGGTTATATAGCGCCCCTGCTGGTTAAATAGCGCTCCTGCTGGTTATATAGCGCACCTGCTGGTTATATAGCGCCCCCTGCTGGTTATATAGCGCCCGCTGCTGGTTAAATAGCGCCCCTGCTGGTTCTATAGCGCCCGCTGCTGGTTAAATAGCGCCTCCTGCTGGTTATATAGCGCCCCCTGCTGGTTATATAGCGCCCCCTGCTGGTTATATAGCACCCCCTGCTGGTTATATAGCGCCCCCAGCTGGTTATATAGCGCCCCCTGCTGGTTATATAGCGCCCCTGCTGGTTATATAGCACCCCCTGCTGGTTATATAGCGCTCCCTGCTGGTTATATAGCGCCCCCTGATGGTTATATAGCGCCCCTGCTGGTTATATAGCGCCCCCTGCTGGTTATATAGCGCCCCCTGATGGTTATATAGCGCCCCCTGCTGGTTATATAGCGCCTCCTGATGGTTATATAGCGCCCCCTGCTGGTTATATAGCGCCCCCTGCTGGTTAAATAGCGCCCCCTGCTGGTTATATAGCGCCCCCTGCTGGTTAAATAGCGCCCCCTGCTGGTTATATAGCGCCCCCTGCTGGTTATATAGCGCCCCCTGCTGGTTAAATAGCGCCCCCTGCTGGTTATATAGCGCCCCCTGCTGGTTAAATAGCGCCGCCTGCTGGTTAAATAGCGCCCCCTGCATGTTATATAGCGCCCCCTGATGGTTATATAGCGCCTCCTGCTGGTTAAATAGCGCCCCCTGCATGTTATATAACGCTCCCTGCTGGTTAAATAGTGCCTCCTGCTGGTTATATAATGCCCCTGATGGTTATATAGCGCCCCCTGCTGGTTAAATAGCACCCCCTGCTGGTTAAATAGTGCCCCTGATGGTTATATAGCGCCCCCTGCTGGTTAAATAGCACCCCCTGCTGGTTAAATAGCGCCCCTGATGGTTATATAGCGCCCCCTGCTGGTTAAATAGCACCCCTGCTGGTTAAATAGCGCCCCTGATGGTTATATAGCGCCCCCTGCTGGTTATATAGCGCCCCCTGCTGGTTAAATAGCGCCCCTGCTGGTTATATAGCGCCCCCTGCTGATTAAATAGCGCCCCCTGCTGGTTATATAGCGCCCCCTGCTGGTTAAATAGCGCCCCCTGCTGGTTATATAACGCCCCCTGCTGGTTATATAGCGCCCCCTGCTGGTTATATAACGCCCCTGCTGGTTATATAGCGCTCCTGCTGGTTATATAGCACACCCTGCTGGTTATATAGCGCCCCCTGGTTAAATAGCGCTGGTTAAATAGCGCCCCCTGCTGGTTATATAACGCCCCCTGCTGGTTATATAGCGCCCCCTGCTGGTTATATAACGCCCCCTGCTGGTTATATAACGCCCCCTGCTGGTTATATAGCGCCCCCTGCTGGTTATATAACGCCCCCTGCTGGTTATATAGCGCCCCTTGCTGGTTAAATAGCGCCCCCTGCTGGTTATATAGCGCCCCCTGCTGGTTAAATAGCGCCCCCTGCTGGTTATATAGCGCCCCCTGCTGGTTATATAGCGCCCCCTGCTGGTTAAATAGCGCCCCCTGCTGGTTATATAACGCCCCCTGCTGGTTATATAGCGCCCCCTGCTGGTTATATAACGCCCCCTGCTGGTTATATAACGCCCCCTGCTGGTTATATAGCGCCCCCTGCTGGTTATATAGCGCCCCCTGCTGGTTAAATAGCGCCCCGGGCTGGTTATATAGCGCCCCCTGCCGGTTAAATAGCGCCCCTGCTGGTTATATAACGCCCCCTGCTGGTTATATAGCGCCCCCTGCTGGTTAAATAACGCCCCCTGCTGGTTCTATAGCGCCCCCTGCTGGTTATATAATGCCCCCTGCAGGTTAAATAGCGCCCCCTGCTGGTTATATAACGCCCCCTGCTGGTTAAATAGCGCCCCCTGCTGGTTATATAATGCCCCCTGCTGGTTAAATAGCGCCCCCTGCTGGTTATATAGCGCCCCCTGCTGGTTATATAGCGCCCCCTGCTGGTTAAATAGCGCCCCCTGCTGGTTATATAGCGCCCCCTGCTGGTTAAATAGCGCCCCCTGCTGGTTATATAACGCCCCCTGCTGGTTAAATAGCGCCCCCTGCTGGTTATATAACGCCCCCTGCTGGTTCTATAGCGCCCCCTGCTGGTTATATAGCGCCCCCTGCTGGTTAATAACGCCCCCTGCTGGTTAAATAGCGCCTCCTGCTGGTTATATAGCCCCCTGCATGCTAAATAGCGCCCCCTGCTGGTTATATAGCGCCCCTGCTGGTTATATAGCCCCTGCTGGTTATATAGCGCCCCCTGATGGTCATATAGCGCCCCTGCTGGTTCTATAGCGCCCCCTGCTGGTTATATAGCGCCCCCTGCTGGTTATATAGCGCCCCTGATGTTTATATAGCGCCCCCTGATGGTTATATAGCGCTCCTGCTGGTTATATAACGCTCCCTGCTGGTTATATAGCACTCCCTGATGGTTATATAGCGCCCCTGATGTTTATATAGCACCCCCTGATGGTTATATAGCGCTCCCTGCTGGTTATATAGCGCTCCTGCTGGTTATATAACGCTCCCTGCTGGTTATATAGCGCCCCTGCATGTTAAATAGCGCCCCCTGCTGGTTATATAGCGCCCTGCTGGTTATATAGCGCCCCCTGCTGGTTATATAGCGCCCCCTGCTGGTTATATAGCGCCCCTGCTGGTTATATAACGCTCCTGCTGGTTATATAGCGCCCCCTGCTGGTTATATAGCGCCCCTGCTGGTTATATAGCGCTCCTGCTGGTTATATAGCGCCCCCTGCTGGTTATATAGCGCCCCCTGCTGGTTATATAGCGCCCCCTGATGGTTATATAGCGCCCCTGCTGGTTATATAACGCCCCTGCTGGTTCTATAGCGCCTCCTGATGGTTATATAGCGCCCCTGCTGGTTATATAGCGCCCCTGCTGGTTATATAGCGCCCCTGCTGGTTATATAGCGCCCCTGCTGGTTATATAGCGCCCCTGCTGGTTAAATAGCGCCCCTGCTGGTTATATAGCGCCCCTGCTGGTTATATAGCGCCTCCTGATGGTTATATAGCGCCCCTGCTGGTTATATAGCGCCCCTGCTGGTTATATAGCGCCCCTGCTGGTTATATAGCGCCCCTGCTGGTTAAATAGCGCCCCTGCTGGTTATATAGCGCCCCTGCTGGTTATATAGCGCCCCTGCTGGTTCTATAGCGCCCCTGCTGGTTATATAGAATCAGAATCAGAATCAGAATAGGTTTTATTGCCATTGTCATGAACAGATCCACAACTAGGAATTTTACTCGGTACGCTTGCGCACATTCGCTAAACGCATATATAGCGCCCCCTGCTGGTTATATAGCGCCCCCTGATGGTTATATAGCGCCCCCTGCTGGTTATATAACGCCCCTGCTGGTTCTATAGCGCCTCCTGATGGTTATATAGCGCCCCTGATGGTTATATAGCGCCCCCTGCTGGTTATATAGCGCTCCTGCTGGTTCTATAGCGCCCCCTGCTGGTTATATAGCGCCCCCTGATGGTTATATAGCGCCCCCTGCTGGTTATATAGCGCCCCCTGATGGTTATATAGCGCCCCCTGCTGGTTATATAGCGCCCCCTGATGGTTATATAGCGCCCCTGCTGGTTCTGCTGGTTTTTATCTGCACTCTTGCCTTTTACTGTAATTGATTAACTTTATGTTGATGTTTTATTGATTGATTTGATCTGTTTTCTTGTAATTTTCTGCAACTGTGAAGCACTTTGAATTGCCTTGTGTATGAATTGTGCTCTACAAATAAACTTGCCTTGCCTTGCCTTCTATAGCGCCTCCTGATGGTTATATAGCGCCCCTGCTGGTTATATAGCGCCCCTGCTGGTTAAATAGCGCCCCTGCTGGTTATATAGCGCCCCTGCTGGTTATATAGCGCCCCTGCTGGTTAAATAGCGCCCCTGATGTTTATATAGCGCCTCCTGATGGTTATATAGCGCCCCCTGCTGGTTCTATAGCGCCTCCTGATGGTTATATAATGCCCCTGCTGGTTCTATAGCGCCCCTGATGTTTATATAGCGCCCCCTGCTGGTTATATAGCGCTCCTGCTGGTTATATAGCACTCCCTGATGGTTATATAGCGCCCCTGCTGGTTATATAGCGCCCCCTGCTGGTTATATATTGCCCCCTGCTGGTTATATAGCGCCCCTGCATGTTAAATAGCGCCCCTGCTGGTTATATAGCCCCCTGTGTTATATAGCGCCCCCTGCTGGTTATATAGCGCCCCCTGCTGGTTATATAGCGCTCCTGCTGGTTCTATAGCGCCCCCTGCTGGTTATATAATGCCCCTGCTGGTTATATAGCGCCCCCTGCTGGTTATATAGCGCCCCCTGATGGTTATATAGCGCTCCTGCTGGTTATATAACGCCCCTGCTGGTTATATAATGCCCCTGCTGGTTATATAGCGCCCCTGCTGGTTATATAGCGCCTCCTGATGGTTATATAGCGCCCCCTGCTGGTTATATAGCGCCTCCTGATGGTTATATAGCGCCCCCTGCTGGTTATATAGCGCCCCTGCTGGTCTCACCTCGTCGAACAGCTCCAGGCTGTACGTGTTGTCGTCGTCGGCGAAGAACACGACTCCGGCGTCGTGTTTCGTGCGGCGCGTGCGTAGCCAGGTGAGCGCGGCGTTCCTCTGCTCCGTGGCGCGGGGCATCCCGGTGCGTTTGAACCGGCGCGGCGTGAAGACGTGCAGGTGCGTGTACGAGGTCACGCCGCAGCGGGACAGGAACCTGCTGACGAGGTCCGAGCGCGAGGCCGAGTCCTCCACCACGATCCAGTGCAGCCGCTGAACCTGCCGGAACACCTGCGCCAAACGCGTTAGCTCCGCCTTCTGCACCGGCCGCGTGTACGTGGGCGTGACCGCGTAGATCATCGGTAACGCCGATAGGTTCACGGCCACGGCAGAGCGCGGGGGGCGGGGCCTCGGAGACAAGAACGTCCTTTTGGTGTCCAGGTCGATCATGATGATGACGATCAGCGCCCACGGGAGGAGGATGAAGAACCGGCTGAAGAGGACGGACTTCATCTGGATATCAGTATCCTAGTAAATATACTCAGTACTCCAGTATCCCAGTAGATATACTCTATACTCCAGTATCCCAGTAGATATACTCTGTACTCCAGTATCCCAGTAGATATACTCTGTACTCCAGTATCCCAGTAGATATACTCTGTACTCCAGTATCCAGTAGATATACTCAGTACTCCAGTATCCCAGTAGATATACTGTGTACTCCAGTATCCGAGTAATCTACTTCATCTACTTTACTCCAGGAGCAGGATGAAGAACCGGCTGAAGAGGACGGACTTCATCTGGATATCAGTATCCCAGTAGATATACTCAGTACTCCAGTATCCGAGTAAATATACTTTACTCCAGTATCCCAGTAAATATACTAATATAGTAATATAGTAATAATAATAATAATAATCTCTTGGATTTGTATAGCGCTTTTCAAGATACCCAAAGCGCTTCACAGCTCATTATTCATTCACTCCATACTTGGTGGTGGTAAGCTACTGTTGTAGCCACAGCTGCCCTGGGGTATAACAGGACATATACTGTAACTGTACGCTAGTATCCGAGTAAATCTACTTTACTCCAGTATCCGATGTCTTCGACTCCGCTCTGTTTGAAAGATAAACACTTTCTGTAAAGGCTCCAAACACTTTTATCGGAGTAATATTTGACCAGTTGTATCTGTACTTTTACTCAAGTACTCCCCGCTGAAACATCTTCTTTTGACCCAAATGCGGATAAATCCAAATGTCTCGTGTCAAACTTTAACGGTGTCCCGGTAACGTAACGGCGCAAAGATCCAGATCCACGAGCGGGAAGAATGAGAGAGAGACATCCAGAGGAGCTTTCACTTTAGCGGCTCCACCTGCAGACCGCTGTATCAGAGAGAAAAGACCCAGATCCATCATTACTGTAAAGATTCATCTGTGCGTTTGAGCAAAGCAAAGGCAGAGCCGCACTTGTCTCGTGTTTGTCCGTAAATGGCGTTTCTGTGCGCGTAATCCCCTCAGACGCGTCGCGCTGGAGCGGAGTGAATTCCCCAGACGCTGCGCCGCTTTCTCTGCCTGATGTTCACGCTCCAGAAACCGTCCGCGCTCCTCGGTTCCTCTGCGGCGGCGCGTCCCACGGAGAGTGCACCGCTCCCGCGTCACCGAGAGCAAGTGCAGCTCGAGCCATGACGAGAGAAACCGGAGAGAAACCGGAGAGAAATCCGTGAGATCCGGGGCAGCCGTTCACCGAACACGCGCCGTCTCCTCCGGGACAGTCAGCGCCAAACCGAGCCCTGAATGCACCCCCCGCGCGCGCAGCGTGACGCCGCGCTTCGGCCCGTGCTCAAGAATGAAGCGCGGTCACCTTTACATGCTCGGTCTGTGGGAGACCGGAGAATCCTGCGGGAAACACCGGGAGGAGCGCGAGGACCGGGAGGAGAGAGGAGGGAGGCGGAGGCTGGAGCATCACTGCTGCTCTGGGTTTGTGCGGAATAATAAGAGAGAGAGAAGCTGCTGCTGCTGCAGGCCGGAGCCGCTGCAGATCCACGACAGTCTCCTTTAGAGGACAGCGCCACCTGTAGGAGATGAACTAAAACAGCAGCGACAGTGTTTCCTAAATCACACAGAGATGGAAACAGGTCAGAACATTCTGTACTTAAGGTTCATTAATGCTTCAAATGTCCAAACAATATTAAAATGTTTTTAACTGTCCACATACAAATGTGCTCAGTCCTATAGGGGGCGCTATTGAGCCTAATTAGAATTTTACCAAATGAAAGTGTTTAGGACTGAGACTTTAATGATCAGATCGGGTTTGATGAACGGGAGACAGAGCCGGTGCCGGCCCTTCAGGGGCCCTAAGCAAAAATCCACACGGGGCCCTACAGTTCATACGCCGTGGTTATTCAACGAAGAGCGAACCTGTTTACGGTCAAAAACAGTTCCATGTGCAGAAGTGGAACATAATGACCTCAATTCAGGCCCTGCCCCTCTGTGTGAGAACCACTAATCACTGTGAGACTGAGATTCAGGACTACGAGTCCATTTCCCCCACATTTTAAAATGGTAAATGGTCACATTCTCTCACCTCTGGTCCCTGACCCACAGTTTGGGAACCGCTGATTTAAAACTAACTAAAACCTGCACCTGACGGTTATTTCTGTCTCACCGCTGAGAATTAGCCTGTGAGCACAATGTGTTTTAGACTGTGCACATTCAGAGAACCAGAGTTACTGTAACTGTGCCCATGAGAACCGTGTGGAGTCAACTCCTCTTTGAGACAAAAAGGCCCCGAGTATTTAGTTTACTCTCGTCTGTTCTACAAACTACTGCCCTGATACTGAGCAGAGAGAACATGAGAGCCCGGGACACGAGAGACATGCAGCACAGGAGAGGAGGCGAGCAGGAGGGGGGCGAGCAGGAGGGGAGCAGGAAGGGAGGGGAGCAGGAGGGGAGGCGAGCAGGAGGGGAGCAGGAGGGGAGCAGGAAGGGAGGGGAGCAGGAGGGGAGGCGAGCAGGAGGGAGGCGGTCGGTCTGTCCTGCTCCACTTCAGCGACTCTGTGTTTTATATGAGGCACAGAGTGAGTGAGGCCGTCAGGGCCCGTCCCGTAACAACGTGTTGCTTAATCAGTGAAACAACACTGTAGTTTGACTGAGATGTGGGGCCCTTGTGGCTGCGGGGCCCTACACAC
Source organism: Neogobius melanostomus (assembly GCA_007210695.1). Classification (NCBI taxonomy): domain Eukaryota; kingdom Metazoa; phylum Chordata; class Actinopteri; order Gobiiformes; family Gobiidae; genus Neogobius; species Neogobius melanostomus. The sequence goes on from VHKM01000883.1 coordinate 209,518, forward strand.
CTGGCGTAGTTTGCTTATAGGAAAAACGTTTGTTGTAGTTTATAAAACCTTTTTAAACTTTATTTTGGGCCCATCACGATGTTAAAAAGGCGCCACTATCGCGACGATATTTTGAAATTCATAAACTGTAAAAGTGTGGGGGTTTTGAGTTTCTGAAATGTGAGCAGGGCTCTCAGTCGCCCGTGCACTTTTACGGGCTCTGATTACAGTGGTGATATGCGTGTGCACAGTGAGTGTGTGTTTGAGGGCAGCGCTTCGCGCTCGTTTGTTTGCTCTTCGGCCCTGACGGCGCTCGGGCCTAAAGAGACGGATCGTGTTGTTCCTGAGTCTGAGTCGCTCCGGTGTTTAAACTCTCCTCAGTTTGATCTTTTCTGACTCTGACGTTTGATGAATGTCTCTAACACGAGCGAAAAGCCCAGGACGAGTTTACGATAATAATGTCCAAAAACATAATAATACTCTGTGAACAGCAGGGGGCGCTGTGCAGATGTTTGTCCCTGTGCTGTTGCTGTACGGACTAACACAATACATGTGTTTGTTTTCATGTGATGATGTCGGGGAGGAGCAGTGTCTACAGTTTGGCTTTACCCAAATCTGAAAACTCCTTTAAAAAAAGAGTCAAACGAGAAGAAAATACATCACAAAAGAGAGAGACAAACACGACAGAAAAACAACTGCGTTCACATGGATAAAGACATGGTAGAGAGAAAGAGTGAAGAGATGATGGAGGAGATGGAGATAAAAAGAGTAAATTGTAGTAATTTCATGGTGTGGGACTTGGAGACTTCCTGTTCGTGGTGTGACTCATTGATTTATGAATGAGACGTTTTCTTCCAAACCTTCGCTGAACGAGCCGCTGAATACGCTCCACACTGGAGACGTTTATCATCAAGTATTGCGCCTCATTCACCAGCGAGAGCGAGGCGGAGACTTCAGCCTCATTCACCAGCGAGAGCGAGGCGGAGACTTCAGCCTCATTCACCAGCGAGAGCGAGGCGGAGACTTCAGCCTCATTCACCAGCGAGAGCGAGGCGGAGACTTCAGAGGCGGCGGCTACAAAGAGAGCAGATTTCATTCAAACACTTCCAAACTGTTGCTAATCTGAGACACAGGAAGTGCTGTAATCACTGGGCGGCGGCCTGTGGAGAGACTACAGGTGGCTTAGTGGTTGGGTAATCGATACTAATCCTGTCAATACTCTTTATTTGTACATTCTTTAAAGGGGGGGTATTCTGCTTTTTTCAATCACATAGCACCAGTCTATAGCATACTACAATGATGACGTAACCTTCTGTTGGTCTGTATATGCAGTAAATTAAAATAACTGCCTTGAATAAAATTGCTCTCTCAAAATGGCTGTACTGAACGTCTTGAAATAGGCCTCTGTCTCTTTAAGAAGCTTTCCGACACGCCCCCTTCAGCACACTGCTGTGGCATCTAAACAACACTACTGTGCGGGGAGGGGGCTCTGCTGAGCTGAGGAGCAGTGGTTGGTGGCTTGGCTGGTGACGAAAGGTCCAGAGGCGTCTCCAGGAGGTGGGGGCGTTCCTAGGAGGACTGAGGCATAGCTACACCTAAAATGGCTGCCGTCTAAGTTTTTACTGATTACTCAAAAATATGTGAATGAGCCAAGGCAACACTCCAGGCATGTGTTTAATGAGGGAATGACATAATAACATGATATAAAGCTGGAAAAAGTCCATTTTACATAATACCCCCCTTTAAGAAACGGCTGCATTTGTGCTGAAGCGGCTCATTATCTGCTCCGCTCATGTTGCTCTTTTATTCTCACTGTGGGTCAGAAAAAGAACCGAAACTTGGCACTGATTTTTGTTTTTCTATACCGCCCCCTACTGGAGCTTTAGTAAGGATCCTGAAAGATCTGTTTTATTTCCACAGGTGACGTTTGGAGTTTACCTCAGCCACCGCCTTCCAGAGAACTCCAGGACCCCCGTGTTCCTCTGCAGAGGCTCCAGCGTCCGGCCGGTCTCACTGCCCCGCCCTAACGCCCTCCCCGCCCCGCCCTAACAGGAAACCACTGTAACGATACCGAAACCTCTACGGAAATCTGTGTCGTCTTTAACCAGGACAATAATGTGAGGAACATCTGCACATTTACAGGTTCATCATGAAATGGTTTAACTTGGACTTAGACTTGGAGACAAACGGCTTATAAAGGAGCAGATGCAACAAGGAAACCAATGGATCAATTTACCATTAAAACTTTGGCTAAAATATATAAACAAAAATAAACTGCAGGAAGAGATTAAAGTATTGCGTTGGGCTCCTTATGATCAGGATTTTGCTCCAAGTAAAATAGATGTGACATTTAAAAATTGGCTAGACCAAGGCCTATCTTCATATTGCTCTTATTTTCACAATGGGACCATGAGAAATTTTCAGTCGGTAAAGAGACAATACCAATTACAAAATAGCGATTTTTCACAGATTTCTACAAATCCGTCACCACATAAATAGTTTTATGCCAAAGGACAAGTATGTTTTAGATATGCCTATTTTAAAGATTTTCACCAAAGCATATGGGGCAGACTCAAGTCTTAAATTGATTTCTAGATTATATAAGGACTTTCAAGAGACCAAAATGATAAACACTGACTATATGAAACAAAAATGGGAAAGAGAATCAAATAATTTGATACTGGATCATATTTGGCTAAAACATTGTTCATTTCAGTGGAAAATCACTAGTTCAAACTTATGCAGATGTTTTGGCTGGAAGAGCCTGTGTAGATTCTTTATTACTCCAGCTCAGAGTTCACATTATTCAGGCATTTCCAGTTGTTGGAGAAATTGTGGTGCCCAGGGTGTGTCACAATACCACCTGTTTCGGTCATGCCCATTACTACAAAACTTTTGGAATTCTGTTCAAACTGAATTGAAAATCATGTTAAATCTACAAACAACTTTAAACTGGGACGAATTACTATTTGGCTTATTATATTCTATGGATGCAGATAAAGATAGGAAACGTTTGTTTGGTATGTTGAGTTTAGCAGCACGAAAATCGATTACAAAAAGATGGTTAAATTCAATATCCCTGAATGTGGAAGATTGGTATAATCTTGTATATGCAATATTTGTTATGGAACGAATTACATTCCATAAAAGACTTCAAATGGATAAGTTTGACCAAATCTGGGAGAAATGGAGAACTTATATTTTGCCCACGAGGCCTGATTATGTATGACTCTCTGTATTACATGAGTATTTTTTTATTTTATTTTTTTGTTTGTTTTGTTTTGTTTTTGTTCTTCTGTATGGAAAAATTTGAAAAATATATAATAATTTAAAAAAAATGGTAAAGAAAAAAAAATCTGAAAAAAAGAAAGAAATGGGCAGACGCACATTAAGGTCCGCACACACTACACGATTTTTATGCCCGATTTTGATACAATTCTCAGTCGCGCCGAGTCTTCCCGAGTCGTGTCGAAGGCAGTCACAGAGAGTCGTGTCGCGTAGTGTGGGGGGGGCACTACTGGACTGGCGTTCGAATCGTGTAGTGTGGGCGGAGTCAGACGTAACTGGACTACAGTCGCAGGAAATCAAACATGTTTGATTTTTAAGCCTGATTTTGGACGCACAGGAGAAACGTGGGTGATTTTACCCCAAAGTGAACACACAGAAAGCAGCGGCCAATGACAGAGTGAGATAGACAGAAAACACCGCCGCGCCTCCTTTTTCATTTCTCTGTCAAAACAGCGGCACAAACAACTCATTTCATGACCACAGCCCCAGACGAAACAGCACAACTTTATATCACCAAACATTAACGAGAACCACCTTTTCAAGCTACATTTAAACCACAAACAGAGTTTAGCAGCACTTACTGAGTTTGGAGACGGACTGTTCAGCTTCACCGCTCGCCTCTCTCCACTTTCTCCTCCATCTCGGGGCTGAGGCCCGTCTCCTTCTCTTATTAAATCCACTGAAATATGTCCCGCTTCTTGGTGTCGCCGACTTTTATCTCCATTTCACAGAACTATAGCCAAGTTGAAGGCTTCGTAGCAGGCTTCCCCCACTGCTAAAAAAATCCTAGAGGAAACACTGGAGTCATAATAATAAATAATTGATTAGATCAAAATTTGGATTCCACCTTAGTGTAGATATATTGAGGTCGAGTAACAACCTGACCTGGCAACCAGAGAGCAAGATCTTCCTGGTGACACTAGATGTGGGAGAGCTTGAGAAGCATTGTTCCTGTAGATTTTAAGGCAGGTATTCTGTTATCAATAACAATGTAAATTCTATAGATTTAAAGTTCAATAAGATCAATCAAAGCTAGTAGGCGTGCCAGACACGAGGGTCGCCTGCGTTGCGGTAACCAATTACGCGACTAATAGCCAGATATATGTTGCAAAAAACAATCCCTTTTCAGCTTGTATTCTTCTACCTTGCTTAGTTGAAAATAAGATATACGCTGATATGCTGCTACTGTGGAGAGTGAGTTGCACGAGTCTGTAACAGCTGGTGTATACTGTGACTTCCATTGTTGAGCTAAGAGTTTCCTACCAACCATCTAGCCTGGTCTGGCTCTTAAACAGACTCAGAAAGTCCAGTTTGAGACGCTTCATCCGTCAGAAACAGTTCAAGGACAGGCCGCCGTCTCGGATCCTCATTTGTCCTGGTTCTGAATCAGATCTGGGATGATTTACAGTAGAAAGTGTGACTTGGGAGATGGATGAGCGGCGTGATGAAAGCCTGGTGTGAGACGGGCGCTGAGAGTGATGCTTTCAGGGTCAAAAAGGCCGTTTCTGCGGCGACAGATTGAGACGCCGAGACGATGTGAGGCGACTGTCAAACATCAGGGAAACATCCGACAACAGGGATATTAAGAACGACTCTGACTCTGCTTTACAGAGATCAGTGTAAAGCTTCTGCTGCATTACTGACTTCCATATGAGGAAAATGTGTTGCAAGTTTATGTTCGCATATAAAAATAAGACATTAAGTAAAATGTTCAAAATTGCTCATTTCTTTTGATGACCAAATGTTTATAACTAGAGATCGGAGCCGATACTAGAAAAACATACGATATAACGGCTACAAGTATCCGATACTGAACCGATACCAGTTTTGGCTCTCACTGCTGGATGTCATTTTGAATTCATCACTGAGTTTTGTCGGAAGTCGGTAAATCTGACCAGGATCAAACGTTTTCTCAGAGTTGTAGCGTCCAGTCGTCCAGGTCAGAAACATCATAATCAGTTTAGAGAAACTTATTTTTAATGTTATACAATATATCGTGTATTATTCTAATAGGTTGTGTTCATGTGACATCACAACATTCTAAAGAGCCCATAGTTTAAAACTGAGGTGGAGGTCAACTGAAAATTCCATTGCGGTAACCATGGTAACGCTCAAAATGCAGATTACTACTCTTATTTAATTGCTAATTTCTCTGTAATTCTTGAGCCAAATCACATGAAAGAAAAACTGTCACAAAGTTCAAAGTCTCTCTCAGCTCATATGAACGGTGGTCTAATTATTTCCTCATAAAGGCAAAAGTGGAGACAATATTAAAAAACATATTTGTGATTTTGGCTGGTAGAAAGGACTTTCAGCCATAAAAAACTATATGGCGGGTTTGTGAATCAAATCACTATTAAGTGATGATCAGGGAAAACATTTCGACATTTTCATTTTGGAAATTTCTTTCAAAAACTGTTTCTCTCCCATAGAGTTGTATTGGCACCTGCCCTCCAACTGAAATAGAATCCTAAAACGTGAACGCAAACTATTCTGTCCTGAGTTTCCGAGTCGTAATTGACCTTTCGCAAAAGCCCCGCCCCCTTAGTTACTGTTGCTAAGCCCGACAATTATACGAGCAGCGCAACAGATTGCCATGCCTGTCAGTGACCTTTTTGGAGCAATACCTCCACAGTTACAGTCTGCAGTGGAGGGATATATTCAAGAACTATCCAACAAAGGATAAAGGACTATTGACAGTTACAGCAAACAGACAGGTCTCCAGAAATATCAGAGAAACCTTCTGATCTCTTCCTTAAATGCAACAGCACAGCCTTGTGGACCAGTCGTGCTCTTGCACTGCCCGGTAAGCACACGCTTATGTTTGAAATATTTCTAAAATAGGAACATTTCTCCGGTGCGCTAAAGTTAGCTAACGCTAGCTAAACCTACAGGTGCCACAATGACAATCAGCTACAGCCAGTTATAAGGGCCGTGAAAAAAACACACAGTACTTTTATCAAAAAGGGAGGAAAAACACGTGAGACTGTAGGCTTGTAAAAGTTCACCGCCGTAGTTAAAGTTACAGCTCCAGTTTGTGTAACATTATGTGACTGTCAGTAGCTACGATGTTAGCATGCTAAGGTGTTAGCCTAACTATAGGCTCTTGCCTTACCTTAGAGCAGACATTTGCTTGTTTATTTTGGAGACATTTATCTGGGCGTAGGCCGTCCACATTGTTTGATCCATTGTAGGCAGAGCTCAGGTTGTGTTTTCGCTTTGGGAAGGGACATAACTGGACTCTCCCTGACACACTCTTGTGGTCCCTAGTGTCTGATTTACATCCTCCATAGGCAGATCGCTTCACCATTTTGCTTCTTCTTTGTCTGGTGGGTTTTTGGTGGTTAGCAGTAAAAGTGCATCTGCTCATTGCTCATTGCTGGTATGTCCCATTGTTTTGCATTGGAGTCTGCGGCATGACGGACCTGGCTTCATAGTAACAGTTGCTAGGATGTCTGATTGGACAATTACCGGTTTGGGGCGTGGTTTTGGTCAATTGTTCTTTTTCCTTTGGTTAATTCTGCAAACATCTGTAACAAATGTACCGAGCTGCTGTTATGCATTTAAATGCTCTTCATGGCAAATGTTGCTACGTCTGAAGCTGATGGTTGTATCGTTATAAATCTGTATCTGTTCAGCTCAGGAAGGACTTGCTTGTATCTAAAGTCGATGTCATTTAGAGCTTACAATGTATTATGCTGTGTAAATGTATATTGAGTTGAACACGGAGTGGGCACTTATAAGCTTATTGCTTCAGCCTACTCCATTTTGAGCATCCACAACTGTATGAATTTTGAAAGACAAAATGACTGTAAAATTGCTCCAAATAAACAACTAAACTAATATCTGCAACTTTGGCCTTTTTTTATGAAAACATAAAATGAAATGAGACAAAACTTGCAATACATTATTTTCCTCATATGTCAGTATACAGCAAAGGTTTCACATTGATGTGTCTAAATTTACACTAATTCCCTTTCATGTGTAATTTACAGCTTATTAAATCACCTTATTAGTTTAAGATCCCATTAGCCATTGCCTTGACATTTATATTTGTATATATATGTAATAAATAATAATATATGTGGTACTCACATTACATAAAGTTTATTTATTTGGTTGGGACAGTGCATGTTAATGAACATAGATGGGTCTCATGCATGTAAACAAGCCACACCGGATTGTAATTTGCATCCGTCGTCCCCCATGTGCACTCTCATACATCCTGGCCTATTGTACATGTTTTTAGTGGTAGGGGAAACCGGAGTAAACCTACGCAGACACGGGGAGAACATGCAAACTCCACACAGAAAGGCCCCGTCCAGCTGTGAAGCACGAGCTCTAACCGCTGTGCCACCGTGCCGCCTAATAAAAACATAAATACACAATTACAACATGATTCCATTTGTGTGTGTTTTAAAACATGTTTATGTTTGCAAAGTTATAAATGTCTTTAGGCAGAGACTTCAGAGTTCAGCATTAGTGTCAGAGGATCATCCCACTGTCAGATACATAATAACATAATTATGCTCTAAGAGGTCCGTGTCCCTCTGGTGGCACTCTGCCGCCACCTGGTGGTACTCAAAGGCTTCTGCAGTTGGGTTTTATTCAGTTTTTCTCATTTGTGTTTTTTAATTATTAAATACTAAAGTGGACATATTACATTTAAGCTGCCGGAGACACAGCATGAGGGCGCACGTGCACTGACATAAAGCCCTTAAACTGACTGCACAGGGACCGAGGGTTCAGGCTCCCCAGGGCTCATTCACACCAAACCAGACCCTATGGGTCAGCCATGGGATCTGGACATGTCTCCACCACCAGGACGGCCCAGTGGTCCACACAGAGCCCATGTGGAGATCTTCTCATTGTGCATCTTTCACAAAGAGTTACTCAGATCAAGGACATTTAGACTCGAGGAGAAGGCGAGCGTTACAACACTTTATGTTTCCTGTTGATTTGTCAAATATTCTCAGAGATTTTCTCAGTTTGGGTCTATGCTATTATATTATGTTATGTATAATGAAGCTCTATGCAGTCTGTCAAATGGAGCTTCTTTACGTTCAGAAATGTGTCAGGTCTGAAGGTAGCAGTCTCTAATGGCCCTGGGCCTGATGTTCCTCAGCGGCATGATGTGCCTTCAACCACTTCACCACACAGTTTGTAAAACACAAAGGTTTTCACACCAGGGGGCGCCGTGCGCGCAGCTCTTTACGCAGCACTGGACATATAAAGCTTCACACAGCAAGTCCCTAAGACCTGCTCCAGACTCCACCAAGGCCCAGAGCTCCTGCTTAATGACCACAAGTCCTTAGATTATCAGCATTACCCCGAGACCAAGAAATAAGAAAAAAGACCCTTTTATAGATTTATGTTTTTTCAATTTACTCATTTTGTTTCAAATTAAAAAACAATAAAACAAACCAATGATTCTGATTTTTGTATTTATTTTGAAATGAAAAAAACAAAGATTGAGTTACCCACGTGTGTTAACCTCTTAACCCCCACCTGAACCGAGCACATTTCTCCAGTTCGGTTTTACCCAAATCTAAAAGCAAAGAAGCGGCAAAGAGCAACAAAAACGTGCTGGAAAAGCAACAATGACACAAATATAGCCACAAAGCGGCGATTATCGGCCCTCGCCCACCGCCCTGCCCAAAGCAAGGGGGCGCTTCACGCCCTTTTGTCTCCCTCAATCTAACATTACGGTATTGCTTCTGCCTTTATGTTTGTTTGTAACTTTTTCCCTAAGGTCTTAGTTTTAGGGTTTGTGTAAAGCGCTAACAGGCTCAAGTTTGACATTATACAGAGAAACATGAGTCTGAATTTGTATCACACTATATCTGCAAACTGAAGCATATTTTACATTTTACTTCGGGCTGAAAATCCACAAAGGTCCAAGTACTTTGGAAAACCTTTGGTTCTTCACTTCTCGCTGAATTATGGAGTTTAACATTTTTCCATCAGAATAAAATGGGATGTTCTGGTCGTCGCTACGGCAACACCGTGAACAACACATTTGGCCTGACGAAGGCCACTGGCTGAAACGTTGCATCAAATAAAGGAACACTGGTGTTGCAAGTAAACAGTGTGAGAGTTGTTCCTGTTCTACGTTTGGCTTCTATGCTTCTCTTACACACCTGTTTCATACAAGAGATGTGCCAAGTAAACCGTCTAAACCGAGAAAAGAGAAACTCTGAGACGACACATCACTCTTGTCTTTGGCTGTTTCTCCTGAGAAAAACACATTTTATTGTTTTTTTGTCTAATACATGAATCAATACATAAAAGTCATAATATAAAAGTAGCAGAATCCTCCAAAGCATCGATGGATCTGTCATTTCTCTCTGTTACATTTGATCTGCGTCACCAAAGTGTTTACAGCAGAAAATACATCAACAACAGTAAGAAATACAAAAGTATTAAAAGTGTCAACATGAGGATTCACATAATGACTGTCTCTAAACAGACGAGTCGCTCCAAATAAATGACAGCATTAAAAAACTCTTCATCAAACGTTTGCATATTTACAACAGGAGGAGAGACCGCGGCTGGTAGGGGGCGCTGTGACTTGATATTGTTATGGAATATCACAGCGCACCTTTCATGGAAGCTTCTTACTCACACGTTTGTTCTTAAGCCTCTCACGGAGCCATTTGGTTTTACAACATGAGTTCTTAGTTGAAAGTTCTTCTGAAAGAGCAAATCCTGAGAACAGTCATGATGACTCTTATGCTCAAAGATTCTGACGTTTTAGAATATTATCACCGTCACAATGGACCCAAACATTAAACGTCCTTTCTCACGGTCAAGATGTATTTCTACTAATTAAATGATTCGAGGGATGAGTTTGTTTGTATTATTATGATGTAATAGGAGAAAGAAAGGAAATATAAAAGAGCTGGTCTCACAGAGAGGTTTAAATGATTCAAGTTGTTGTTACTTATATTTCTTGGCTGTGGAGATATTTGTATGAGTAAGGATGAAACATGTGGGAGCCGTGTGTTAAACAGTTTTAATGAAGAACAAAGTGTTCCGCTTCACGTCTGTGACTCTTGTGGACGAGCAGTGACTCGAGTAAATAAAGGTGTGAAACCAGCCCGTCTCTCCTAAAGCACATTTCAATCTTTACAGCAGAAAATGCCCCACCATCTTCAACATCAGCATCGTCATCAGTGACTAAAGTCAAACTATTAAAGCCATCAAAGTGAATTAGGATGAAGATAATGAGCCCTGGAATCTGTCTCTAAACTGAAGCAACAGTCGCTGAAAACAAATGACCCATAAAGCTCAATAAAAGGTCTAAAGTTATTTACAATATTTATCCGTCTGTCTCTCTGTCGTCTCATTTCTTTCATTACATGGTCTCAGAACAACAGCAGTAAACACAATCATAAAACTATAGGAGCGAGTCTGTGTGAGCTCTCATAACCTCCAACACGTCTTTATCACAGGCTGAGGAAACGCTGTAGATCTAAAACATACAGTTGTTTCACTTCCTGATTCTCCAAGCAAACTCACCCTAAGCCCCTCCCACTCCCCTGCTCTTAAATAAAGAGGGAAAATAAGATCAGGGGTTTTCAGTACCTGCTTTGGATACTTTTATTTCTTTGATACTAGTAATACATCAACTCTATGGGTAACACTTATAATACGGTTACATGAAGTCCTGCATGAATAACATGAAATTATGCATGAATTAATGCATGATTTCATGATGTATTCATGTATGAGGATATCATGACTCATCATGAGTTAACATGACTTCATGTTTTTCAAAGACGACTTCATGCATGAATTAAGTAACTACTGTAATGAATTCATGAGGAAATCTTGTAAATATGTCATGATCTTAGAATCATGATGAATTCACTAAAACAACAAAACATTAACTAATCATAATTATGAAGTTTATGCATGAATATCATGATTCATCATGATTAAAACAATAGTTTGCAAGATATACCTTAATACAACATTTACTGCTGTAATGAACTCATCATTAGCTAATCCTTAGTTCATTCATAAATTCATGATGATTGTTTCCCCTTTACTAAAGTGATGCACTTTTATGCTTTGGACAATAATCAAGGACAAAACAAACACAAACTTCACAGACATTATAATTTAGAACTGTCCACAATGCATTATGAGTTAAATTAATTAACATTAATATTAAAGTTAATGCTTTGTGGTCCATTAAATTTCACTTACATCAACATAAACACTGCCTATTGCTAATTTATGCTTAACTTTAAAAACATTATATTAAGACTTATACATGATGTAAATAAGTAAAAATATTGCACTTTTTTTACTTTTGCACAAATTTGTCCAAAGCATAAAGTGCATCACTTTAGTAAAGGAGACGCAATCATCATGAATTTATGAATGAACTAAGGATTAGCTAATGATGAGTTAATTACAAAAGTAAATGTTGTATTAAGGTATAACCTGCAAACTAATTTTCTTAAAATCATGATGAATCATGAACTTTATAATTACAATTAGTTAATGTTTCTGTAAAAAATGTTTAAATGTTTTAGTGAATTCATTGTGATTCTAAGATCATGACATATTAACAAGATTTCTCATGAATTCATTAAAGTAGTTACTTAATTAATTCATGCAGGAAGTCATCTATAAAAAACATGAAGTCATGTTAACTCATGATGAGTCATGATATCCTCATACATGAATACATCATGAAATCAGAGAGGGTTCTGGCTGCAGACCTCCACTCTCAGGACCCTGCCTTGCAGACCTCCACTGTCAGTCCCTCCGCTGTCAGGACCGGAGCGGAAGTGCATATTGAACGGAAGAGGGCAGCATAACGTGTACAGCCTGCCGGAAACCATTAGAAGAAGAAGTGCATATTTATTAGTTTCCCATACTATATTTTTTCTTATCTTTTTTAAGCAGGGGGGTGCTGGGACCTAATTTCAGCCCGGGAATGTGGAGAAGACCGGCCCGGATTATGGCTCCGTAATAGTGCGCTGGTCTCAAGTACAAGAGGTCGCTGGATCAAATACCACACATTGACAATTTCTAACAATTTCTCTTTTCACATGGGCCGCTGCACACACAGTCTGAGCCTGATACAAACCCACAATCAGCACAAGTTATGTAGATAAAAACATTTATTTGACCACTTTTCTACCTTTCACTGCCTTTTAGTCTCTTAACTCGCACAGACACTTGTCTCTGCTGGATTGGACTGCACCAACTTGAACTAAAGCGGAGGGGTGTTCCACTTAAACACCCCTCTGAGTTAGTTCAATATGAATGATATCTCCCCGCCGCATGAATGAAAGGTTCGATGCGAATATTTTTCAGATTTCATTCATCAGTCGTATTTTGATAGATTTCCATGACAATTACGCTTGTGTTACTTCATTTATATCTGGAACAGCAGCTCATGCTCCTGCTGCAGCCCAGTTAAAGCCTTTAGGCCTGGAATAGTGAGTTATTATTTCATTATTTATTCTGATGGCCCCTCTGTTTTAAGTCAACGTGATTGCACGTAAATAATACTTACATATTTAGACATAAATGAATGCGCCAAGAGCTAAAGTGTGCTCACATAGAAAACTAAACAAAAATTGAAATGTCATCTTGTTCAGCGCTGGTATCGAACCTATGTGGTTTGCACTGGGAGGCGCCCGACTTACCCACATGACTACCAGACAATTATCTGTAATGTAATCATTGTGTATTATGAAGCGTAGAGGAGTGAGATTTACCTAACGTACTCCTGGAAGCCAAGCAGCATCCGTACATAGGCTACTCCTGGAATACTTGCTTTTGAATCATATTTACATTATATACATAAAATATGGCCCCAATAAATAAAGTATATTCACATGGGGAACAACAAATACGTCCTCCGGTATGCCTGCTTTTCATTTTGGAAGGGGAGTGTGGAGGTCTGCAGCCAAACATGAAGGCTACTACTTATAGTTGCTTTATATCATATTTTTATACATATATTATACATTTTATATCATATTATCATATTACATAAAATAAAGCCAAGGAACAACGACAAATACGTGCTTCCAGTATATCCGGTTTTATTTTGAAAGGCTTCGAATAAACTTCCGGTCCTGACAGCGGAGGGACCTGACAGTGGAGGTCTGCAGCCAGACTCTCTTGTGAAATCATGCATTAATTCATGCATAATTTCATGTTATTCACGCGTGACTTCATGTAACCTTATTATAAAGTGTTACCCTTATTCTTTGGTTGGTTAATGGTGCCCAGTCCTATTCCAGGTCCTGTACAAATAAATGATGAAGCCAGGCCCTATAGTAAAGTACGGCCCATGGCTTTGTGTTTTATTCTTCTTTTTTAGATATATTAGGAGATGTGGATCCAAACCCACAACAGCAGAAACTTGACTATGATACTTTTAGACTGGAATTCATAACTAAAGTCAGATCAGATCTGCAGATCATGAATCTTTGATCAGATTTAATGGATGTTTGAGCTGGAAACATCTGGATGGTTGATAATCTGCGATGGTTATGGTTAAACGCCAACAGTTACAGGAAAAACACACGGAGCTAAAGGTCGATCCATGTGGGCTTTCTGAGGCCGATATTTTTGGCCGATTTTTCCAAATGTCTCGTGTGTAATCCTGTGTGTGAAGCTTCTGAACTGTGTTGAGCTGTGACAGCAGGGGGCGCTGTATTAGGGCTTAGGGGCCATTATCAAATTATGGGCAATAACCGGTCCCTGCACTTCCCACCCTGAAAATTAAATAATTAAAATAAATCAACAAATTCAGTAAAACAAAACATATGAAATCGAGCGCCACATGACAAGAGCCAGGTCATTCAGATCATTCAGTTTTTACTTTTTATCTCACTTTGAATATCCAGTGTATGTTGAAAGTAAAAAGGAATATTTACAATAAATCTATAAATATTTTCTTGCTAATTCCAAACAGAGAATAGACTTCAATAATCTGCAGATCTTATATGAAAAATCACAACTAAATAACTAAGACAAATCTGGTCCCTCAGGTTGTGTCATTGGTGTTTCAGCATTACTTTCCAGGATGTTTAAGGTTAAAAAACATGTGAAGAAATATTTTCTGACGTGATGAGACCAAGTTAAAATCCTAATCCTGGGAAATATAAAGAAGGACATATTTTCCTCACTGAGAACAAAAAGTAACTTTAAATGTGACTTTATACTGTATATGTCACTGGTGTTACGGCTGTTTGCATCAGTTAGTAGAATTTCTCTGGAGAAAACAGGTTCACAGTTAAAACTATACAACTGTACTGTGATACACCTTTGTTCAGGAATAACATAGAAATACTTAAGAAAAGGAACAATTGATTGAATTTCGTCACTGGTGTTACAGCCACACATAAATGAATGGAGGCTCTGATGCAAAGTCACTGTTACACTTTAGTCACTGGTGTTATGAAAACACTGGCTTCATTTAACATATAATTCTCCTTATTTTAATAAAATACTGTCTTAGACAAAACGGCTATTGTTTCATTTCCTAAATGCAAAACTTTACACAATTGACACAATGTTTTGTTGCATTATTGCCTCATGTTTGTCATTAAAATAGTCGTAACACCAATGACACAAAACTTAAAATAAAAATCTTAAATGATAAAAAATGAAAATACCGAGCCGTCCCTTATGACTGGTAGTAATACTAGAGGGTATTGATTGTACATATTATTTATTTATTTCGGGACAGAAAATGCCCATATTTTGATAATGGCCATAGGTCTGATTATTAAAACATTTCTTTAGTCGGTGCTTCACAGGGAGTTTGTTTTAAAGACTCAAATCTGCAGATTCTAAAATGTTCTTATGTTTCTCTTTTGGTTCTAAAACTATAAGCAAAAGTCTGAAACATAAAAGATTAAAACTTAAAAAACCTTGAAAACAAGTAAAGGTCACTCACTTTCAGATATCGCTTTATCGGCTTAGATAAGGCAATATCCGATATTGAAAAATAACCAAATATCGGCCCGATATATCGGTGGACCTCTGGCCTAACGGACTCTGAAGAGTTTCCTTGTTAACTGTCCACATGCTTTAGGATGATCTTTTTATTTGTGCTCAAAATAACCACTGGGGAAGATTCAAAGATGAGTCAAAGCTGTGCGGTGAAACCCTCCTCCTGGAACACATTTATAACCCGGTAAAAAGCTCTGAGTAGATTTAGCTCAATAGATCCTTGGATCATGTTATGAAATAGTAAAAAGCGTAATGATTATTAATCTGCGGTGATGATGCGAGCAGGAGAAGTTGGTCCATCACATCTGCTCCATGACGACGTCAGTGAGTTCTTCTTCAGGGCGGGCTCTGCGTCTCCTGGCTCTCTGTGCTCTCTCATGCCCCCTGGTGGCCTGAAACGACACCGCACAGAAGAATTAGGGTTCAGTTTCACCAAGTGCACGGCCCAGTGTGTAACCACGGTAACGAGGAAACGAGGACACAGGGTTAGGATTAGGACGTGAGCTCGTACCTGGCGGTAGAAGAAGTACGGGATGAAGTGCAGCGGCATCAGCAGGAGAAGGACCAGCACTCGGACCAAGGTCTGGAAGGAAGACACTGGAACACATGGAACAGAGCGCCCGTCATTAACCGGGACAAACCGGGACAAAGAGCTGTACTTTTACTGGAGTAATATCTGATCAGTCGTATCAGTAGTTTTACTCCAGTAATCGTACTTTGACCAGCGAGGAGAGAGTACGATGGAATCTACGTCACTGAGAAGGTTAGCGCCCCTGTGGGTCAAACAGCCCGTCCATTGACATGATGGGCAGAGATCGTCTGAGGACTTCATTTACGTATGAAACGTTTTATTTGTTTATTTATTTATGGGATGTGAAAAGGAAGTGGAAGTGACGCTTCAGATCATTCACAGAGAAGACGGTTTCTCTTGTTGCTTTATGTTGTCACTGCAGCTTCAGCTTTTATTCTGTCTCCTTTACATTGTTATTAATCAAACGTCTGCAGCCGACGATGTAGTTTAGTATCTTTTTAGAGCAGATGTTCATGTTCATCAGCGGCTGATCTACTGCTGCTGTTGCTCAGGCTAATGTGTGTTTTAAAACCCAGAGAGTCATTAATGAGGCCGAACACTGAGCACGTGTAATAATAATAAGTAAAGGCTCTAATACACGAGCCTGGCCACGACAGACTTCTTTCTCTTTATGTTTGAAATAGTTCAAATATAGTTTAGAATAATAGAGAATACATGTCCGGCAGGCTAATGATACACGGCCACCAGGGGAGCTATTTCTCAATAAAGATCTGGACAAAGAGGAGCAATCGATAAACTCATTGTATATTTGAGCGGTTGTATATCAGTATATTTTGCTCAAATGCTCAGCTTCATTGACCGGAAGTTTGCTCACTATAAAGAACTGTGAGTGATTATGGACTTACCGTGTCCCAAGACGAAGCTGAACCAGGCCTACTCGTGGGATGTAATGAGCTGTTTAAACACAGGTGTCGTTTCCTTTGTGGCTTACCTCCTGGTGGATTAAGATGGAGCTGTTTAAACACAGGTTCGTTCTCTGTGCTACCTCCATGGTGGAGTAATGGAGCTGTTTAAACACAAGGTGTAGTTCTGCTGTGGTCCTACCTCCTGGTGGATGTAGATAGGACTGTTTTAAACACAGTTGTAGTTCTCTGTGGCTACCTCCTGGGTGGATGTAGATGGGCTGTTTAAACGAACAGGTGAGTTCTCTGTGGCCTACCTCCTGGTGATGTAAGATGGACTGTTTTTAAAACAAGGGTAGTTCTCTGTGGCCTTAACCGTCCGGGTGAGAGGAGTGTTTTAAACACAGGTGTAGTTCTTGTGGCTTACTCGGTGGATTAGATGGAGCTGTTTAAACAGCAGGTGTAAGTCCTCTGTGGCTTACTCCTTGGTGTAGATGGAGCTGTTTAACACAGTGTAGTTCCTTTGTGCTTACTCCTGGGTGATGAGTGGAGCTGTTTAAACACATGTGTAGTTCCTCGTGGCCTTCCTCCGGTGATGTAAATGAGCTGTTTAAACATACAGGTGTAAGTTCGCTGTGGCTTACTCTGGTGTGATGAGCTGTTTAAACACAGTGTAGTTCCTTTGTGGGTCTTACCTCCTGGTGGATTGTAGATGAGCTGTTTAAACACAGGTGTAGTTTTTGTGGCCTACCTCATGGATGTAGATGGAGCGTTTAAACACATGTAGTTCTCTGTGGCGCTACCTCCTGGTGGATGTAGAATGGGCTGTTTAAACAAGGTGTAGTTCCTTTGTGGCTTACCTCCTGGGTGATAGTAGATGGAGCGTTAACACAAGTGTGTTCTTTGTGCCTTACATCCTGTGATGGAGAATGAGTGTTTAAACACAGTGTAGTTTTGTGTCTACCTCCTGGGGGTGGATGTAATGGAGCTGTTTAAAAACAGGTGTAGTTCCTCGTGGCCGTTACTCTGGTGGAATTGTAGATGAGCTGTTTAAACACAGTGTATTCCTCTGTGGCTTACACTCCTGGGGATGTAGATGAGCTTTTAAACACAGTGCGCGCTAGGTGTATTCCTCTGTGGCCTACCCTGGATGGATGTGATGAGCTGTTTAAACACAGGTGTAGTTCCTGTGCCTACTCCTGGGTCGGATGTAGATGGAGCTGTTTAATCACAGTGTAGTTCCTCTGTGGCCTACTCCTGGGAAGTAGATGGAGCTGTTTTAAACACAGGGTATTCTCTGTGCTCCTCCTGGGGATGTAGATGAGCTGTTTTAAACACAGTTAGTTTCCTCTGTGAGCTTACTCCCTGGTGGATGTAGATGAGCTGTTAAACCAGGTGTAGTTCCTCGTGTGGCCTTACCCCTGGGTGATGTAAATTGGAGCTGTTAACACAGGTGTAGTTCCTCTGTGGCTACGTCTGGTGGAGTGGGGGAGCTGCTGGAGGGAAGTGTGGTTGAACACTCAGGAGGTAAACACAGGTGTAGTTCCTTGTGGGCGCGCTCTCAGTGAACAGGAAGTGGGCCGGAGTGATTGAGGGCGCAGGGTTGAGGTGGAGAGTGGGAGAGAGCAGCTGGAAGGAGCCCTCCGGGTATGCGCTCACGAGCATTTGAAACCAGAAAAAAGGAAATGTGTCCTGCATTCTGCACCCGAGACGCCC
>VHKM01000885.1:0-120770 GCA_007210695.1 Neogobius melanostomus
TTCTTGTGTCCATCCTGTTTTCCTCCTGTTTCCTCCTTGTTCCTGTTTCCCTTCCTTTTACCTCGTTCCTTCCTTCCTTGTTCCTTCCTTGTTCCTTCCTTCCTTCCTTGTTTCCTTCTTTGTTTCCTTGTTCCTTAATTCCTTCAATTTCCTTCCTTAACCTTGTTTCCTTGTTGTCCCAAAAAGGTCGATTTTTAATTAAGATAATGCGTTGCGGCCATAAAAAACAGATTTTCCCATTTCTCACAAACGTGAATGCAAGCCCTCTGTTCTTCCCGTTTCCTGTTTCCGTCCCTTGTTCCTTGTGTCCTTTCCCTTTTCCGTTTCCGTCCTTGTTTCCTTCCTTGTTTCCACGTTTCCTTCCTTGTTTCTTATTTCCTTCCTTGTTTCTTGTTTCCTCCCTTGTTTCCTTTCCTTGTTTCCATTCCTCCTTGTTCCTTCCATTGTTCCTCGTTTCCTCGTGTCCTTCCTTTTCCTTCCTGTTCCTTTATTTCCTTCATTGTTTCTTTTCTGTTCCTTCGTTTGTTACCTTGTTTCCTTTCCTCCTTGTGTCCTTTGTTTCCCTGCCGTGGTTCCTTCCTTGTTTCCTTGTTTCCTCCTTCCTTGTTTCCTTCCTTGCTTACCTTGTCCTTCCTTCATGTTCCTCCTGTTTCCTCCATTGTTTCCTTTTGTTCCCTTCCGTGTTCCTTCCTTGTTTCCTTGTTCCTTCCTTGTTCTTGTTTCCGTCTTGTTTCCTTCCTGTTTCCATCGTTCCTTCCTGGTTTCCTTTATTTCATTCTGTCTTGTTCCTTCCTTGTTTCTATTGTTTCCTTTTTCCTTACTTCCTTTTTCCTTCCTTGTTTCTTTGTTTCCATCCTTGTTTCCTTTCCTTTTCCTTCCTTGTTACCTCGTTCCTTCCTTGTTTCCTTGTTTCCTCGTTTCCTTCCTTGTTTCTTTGTTCCGTCCTGTTTCTTGTTTCCTTCCTTTTCCTTCCTTGTCCTTCCTTGTACCTCGTCCTTCCTCCTGTTTCCCAAAAAAGGTGTTGTAACTAAGAAATGCGTTTGCGGCCATAAAAAAACCAGATTTGCCCATTTCTGCACAAACCGGTGAAATGCACGCCCTTGTTTCCCTTCCCTGTTTTCCTTGTTCCGTCTTGTTTCCTTGTCCTCCCGTTCCTGTTCCGCCTTGTTCTTGTTTCCTGCCTGGTTTCCTTGACCTTTTGTTTCACTTCCTTGTTCCTTCCTCCCTGTCTCCATTTGCCTTCCTTGTTTCCTTTCCTCAGGTTTCCCTTGTGCCTTCCTCTTCCTTTTTCCTTCCTTGGTTTTGCCTTCCTTGTTCCTTCCGTGTTCATTGGTACTCCTTGTTCCTTCCTTGTTTCCTGGTTTTCTTTCATTGTTTCCTTGTTTCCTTCCTTGTTCCATTCCTTGTTTCCTTGTTCCCAAAAAGGGTTTCAGCCGGAAATAATGCATTTGCGGCCATAAAAACAGATTTGCCCTTTCTCACAAAACGGTGGAAATGCACGCCCTTGTCCTTCCCTGTTTCCTGTCCTTCCTTGTTTCCTGTTTCCCTTCCGCCTGTTTCCTTGTTTCCGTCCCTTGTTTCTTAGTTCCTCCTTGTTTCCCTACTTTTGTTTCCCTTCCTGTCCTTCCTCCCTGTCCTCCTATATGCCTTCCTCTCTTGTTCCCTTCCTTGTTTCCTCCTTCCTCCTGTTTCCCCTTCTTCCCCCTGTTTCCTTCCTGTTTCGTTGCCTCCATTGTTCATTTGTTTACTTCCTTTGTTTCCCTTCCTTGTTTCCTTGTTCTTTCCTTGTTTCCTTGTCCTTGTTTTCCTTCCTTGTTTCCCAAAAAGGTGTTTTCAGCCGGAGATAATGCGTTGCGGCCATAAGAAACAGATTTGCCCCATGTCTCACACAAACAGTGAATGCAACCCCTTTGTTTTCCCTTCCTTTTCCTTGTTCCTTCCTTGTTCCTTGTTTTCCTTTTTTACCTCGTTTTCCTTTCCTTCCGTTTTCTTCTTGTTTCCTCCTGCCTTGTTTCTTCCTGCCTTCCCTTGTTTCCTTCTTTGTTTCCTTGTTCCTTCCTTGTCCTTCCCGTGTTTCCTCCTCTTCCTGGTTTCCTTCCTGTCTTGTCCTCCGTTGCTTGTTCCTTGTTTCCTATCCTTCCTGTTCCTTCCTGTTCTTTGTTTCCAGCCTTGTTTCCTTCCTTGTTTCCTTCCTTGTTACCTTGTTCCTTCCGTTTTCCTGTTTCCCCTCTCCTTCCTTGTTTCTCTTGTTTTCCTTCCTTGTTCCTTCCTTGTTCCTTCCCTTGTTTCCTTGTTTCCTTCCTTTTTTACCTCGTT
The DNA here is from genome assembly GCA_007210695.1 of Neogobius melanostomus. Classification (NCBI taxonomy): domain Eukaryota; kingdom Metazoa; phylum Chordata; class Actinopteri; order Gobiiformes; family Gobiidae; genus Neogobius; species Neogobius melanostomus. The sequence goes on from VHKM01000885.1 coordinate 2,317, forward strand.
TCCTTCCTTCCCTGTTTTCCTTCCTTGTTCCTTCCTTCCTTGTTTCCTTCCTTCTTCCTTGTTTCCTTCTTTGTCCTGTTTCTTCTTTTGTTTCCTGTTTCCCTTCCTGTTCCTATCCTCCTTCCTCCTTCCTTCTTGCCTGTCCCTTCCCTGGTTTCCTTATTTCCTCCTTGTTTCTTGTTTTCTGCCTTGTTTCCTTACCTTTCTTGTTTCCTTTCCTCCCTTGTTTCCTTCCTTGTTTCCTTCCCTGTTTCCTGTTTCCGTTCTCTCTCCGTGTGTTCCTTCCTTTTCTTTGCCTTCCTGTCCTCCTTGTTCATTGTTACCTCCTTGTTTCCTTCCTGTTCCTTCCTTGTTCCCTTGTTCCTTCCTTGTTTCCCAAAAAGGTGTTTTCAGCCGGAGATAATGCGTTTTGCGGACAATAAAAACAGTTTGCGCCCATTTCTCACAAATGTGAATGCACGCCCTGTTTCCTTCCCTGTTTCCTTGTTCCTTTCTGTTTTCCTTGTTTTTCCTTCCCTGTTTCCTTGTTTCCGTCCTTGTTCTTCCTTTTTCCAACGTTTCCCTTCCTTGTTTCTATTTCCTCCTGTTCCTTCGCCCCTGTTCCGTTCTTTTTCCTTCCTCGCTGTTTCCTTCCTGTTTCCTTTCCTCTTGTTTCCTTGTTTCCTTCCTTGTTTCTTGGCTTCCTTGCTTTTCCTTCCTTGTTTCCTTTGTTTCCTCCTTGTTTCCTTCCTTGTTTCCCAAAAAGGTGTTTTCAGCCGGAGGATAATCCGTTGCGCGCCATTTAAAAAACAGATTGCCCATCCAAAACGGTGAATGCTAGAGGCTAATCTCCAGAGTTTTAGGGCCCCAGCCCTGTTATGTGCCTGTTCCTGTCGTCTTGTTTCCTTCGCGTACCCTTGTTCCTTCCTTGTTCCTGTTCTTCCTGTTCCTTGTTGTCCTTCCTTGTTTCTTTGTTTCCGTCCTTGTTTCCTTGTTTCCGTCCTTGTTTCCTTTGATTCCTTCCTTGTTCCTGTCCTTCCTTGTTCCCTCGTTCCTCCCTTGTTTCTTGTTCTTCTTGTTTCTTGTTCCCTTCCTTGTTCCTTTGTTCCATCCTTGTTCCTTCTTGTTACATCGTTTCCTCCTGTTCCTTGTTCCCTCGTTTCCTTCCTTGTCTTTGTTCCTTCCTTGTCTTCCTCGTTTCCTGTTTTCCCTTGGTTCCTCGTTTTCCTCCTTGTTCCTTTGGTTCCTTCCTTGTTCTTTGTTCCTCGTTTCCTTCCTTTCCTTGTTCCGTCCTTGTCCTCCCTTGTTTCCCTCCTTGGTTTCCTATCCTGCCTTGTTTCCTCCCCGTTTGCCTTCCTTGTTTCTTTGTTCCTTGCCTTGTTTCTTTGTTTCCTTCCTTGTTTCCTTCCTTGTTTCCTTGTTCATTCCTTGTTCCTTTGTCCGCCTGTTCTGTCCGTCCTTGTTTCCTTGTTCCTTCCTGTTCTCGTTCCTCTTGTTCTTGTTTCCTTTCCTTGTTTCTTGTTTCCTCCTTTTCTGTTTCCTTCCTTGTTTCCTTCCTTTACCCTCTTCCTTCCTCCTTGTCCATTCCTTTTCTCCCCTGTTCTTTGTTTCCATCCTGTTCCTCCTGTTTCCTTACCTTTTTCCTCGTTTCCTTCCTTGTTTCCTCACTTCCTATCCCTTGTTTCCTTCTTGTTTCCTTCTTTGTTTTCTTTTCCTTCCATGTTTCCCCGTTTTCCTTCATTGTCCTTTGTTCCTTCCTTGTTCTTGTTCCTCGTTCCTCCTTGTTCCTCGGTTCTCCCTTCCTTCCTTGTTTCCCCTTGTTTCCCTTACTTTCCTATCCTGTGTCGCTTCCTGTGTGTCCTGTGTTCCTTCCTTGTTTCCTTCCTTGGTATTCTTTGGTTTCGCATCCTTGTTTCCGTTGTTTTCGCTTCCATTGTGTTTCTTTGTTTCCGTAGCTTGGTTTCCTTCCCTTGTCCTACCTTGTTCCTTCCTTGTTCCTTCCTGTTTCCTTTCTTTTCCCCATTCCATTGTTCCTTGTTTCCTTCCTTGTTTCTTTGTTTCCCGTCCTTGTTTCCTTCCTTGTTTCTCGTTTCCTTCCTGTTTTTTATTTCCTTCCTTGTTTCTTTGTTTCCTTCCTTGTTTCTTTGTTCCTTGTTTCCTTCCTTCCTTGTTTCGTCCTTGTTTCCTTCCTGTTTCTTTGGTCCACCGTGTTCCTTCCTTGTTCCTCTTTTCCTTGTTTCCTTCCTTAACCTCGTCCTTCCTTCCTTGTTTTCCTTCCTTGTTTCCTGTCCTTCCTTCCTTGTTTCCTCTTCCTTGTTTCCTTATTCCTCTTTCCTTCCTTCCTTGTTTTCCTTGTTTCCCAAAGGTGTTTTAACTTAGAATGCGTTTGGTCGGCCATAAAAACAGATTCCCATTTCTCACAAACGTGAAGCAACGCCCTGTTTCTCTTCCCTGTTCTTGTTCCTCCTTGTTTCCTTGGTTTCCTTCCCTGTTTCCTTGTTTCCGTCCTTGTTTCCTCCTTGTTTCCACGTTTCTTCTTGTTTCTATTTTCCTTCCTTGTTTCTTTGTTTTCCTCCCTTGTTCCTCTTGTTTCCTATTTCCCTTCCTTTTCCTTCCTTGTTCCTCGTCCTCGTTTCTTCCTGTGTCCTCCTTTTCCTTATTTCCTTCCTTTCTTTTCTTGTTTCCTTCGTTGTACCGTGTTCTTTCCTCCTGTTCCCTTGTTTCCTTCCGTGTCTTCCTGTTCCTTGTTCCTTCCTCCTGTTCTCCTTTTACCTTGTTCCTTCCTCCTTGTTTCCTTCCTTGTTTCCTTTCTGTTTCCCTTCCTTGTTTATCTTGTTTCCATTCCTTGTTCTTTGTTTCCGTCCTTGTTTTCCTTCCTTGTTTCCTTGTTTCCTTCCTTGTTCTCGTTCCTTCCTGTTCTTATTCCTTCCTTGTTTCTTGTTCCTTCCTTGTTTCTTGTTTCCTTGCTTCCTTACTTCCTTGTTCCTTCCTTGTTTCTTGTTTCCATCCTGTTTCCTTCCTTGTTCCTTGTTTCCTTCCTTGTACCCTCGTTCCTTCCTGTTTCTTGTTTCCCCCGTCATTCCTTGTTCTTTGTTTCCTTCTGTTTTCTTGTTTCCTCCTTGTTCCTTCACCTTGTTTCCTCCTTTAACCTCGTTTCCTTCCTTCCTGTTCCCAAAAAGGTGTTTTTAACTAAGATAATGCGTTTGCGGCATAAAAACAGATTTGCCCATTTCTCATCAAACGGGAAATGCACGCCCTGGTTCCTTCCGTTCCTTTGTTTCCTTCCTTGGTCCTGTTCCTTCCCTGTGTTCCTTGTTCCCCGTCCTGTTTCTTGTTTCCTGCCTTGTCCTAACTTCTGTTGCCTCCTTGTTCCTTTCCCTCCCGTTCCTCCTTGTTTCGCTTCCTGTTCCTTTCCTTCCATGTCCTTGTTCCTTCCTTCTTTCCTGTTTCCTTCCTGTTCTTTGCTTCCTTGTTCTCCTTGTTTCATTGTTACTTCCTTGTTTCCTTCCTTGTTCCTGTTTTTCCTTGTTTCCTGTTTTCCTTCCTGTTCCTTCCTGTTCCTTGTTTCCCAAAAAGGTTTTTCAGCCGGAGATAATGCATTTGCGGCATAAAAACAGATTTTGCCATTTCTCACAACGGTGAATGCACGCCCTGTTTCCCTTCCCTGTTTCCCTTGTTTCCTTCCTTGTTCCTTGTTTCCTTCCCGTTTCCTGGTTCCGTCCTTGTTTCTTGTTTCCTGCCTGTTTCCTCTTTCTTGTTTCCCTTCCTTGTTCCTTCCTCCCTGTTCCTGCGCTTAGTTCCTTTCCTCTCTTGTTTCCTTCCGTCCTTTCCTTCCTTGTTTCCCTTCCTTCTTCCCTGTTTCCTTCGCGTTTCTTTGCCTTCCTTGTTCATGTTTAACTTCCTGTTTCCTTCCTTGTTTCCTTGTTTCTTTCCTTGTTTCTTTTCCTTGTTTCCTCCTTGTTCCCAAAAAAGGTGTTTTCCACCGGAGATAAATGCGTTTGCGGCCATAAAAAACAGATTTGCCCATTTCTCACAACAGTGAATGCAAACGCCCTTGTTTTCCTCCCTGTTCCTTGTTTCCTTCCCTTGTATCCTTGTTCCTTCCTGTTCTGATTCCGTCCTTGTTTCTTTGTTTCTGCCTTGTTCCTTACCTTTCTGTTTCCTTTCTCCCGTGGTTCCTTCCTTGTTCCTTCCTCCTGTTTACATTGTTCCGTTCCTTGTTCTCGTTTCCCTTTCCTTGTTTCCTTCATTGTTTCCTTGTTTCCTTCCTTGTTTCCTGTTTTCGCTTCCTTCTGTTCCTTCCTTGTTCTTTGGTTCCATCCTTGTTTCCTGCCTGTTCCTTCCTTGTGTACCTTGTTTCCTTTCCTTGTTCCTTGTTCCCGTTCCTTCCTGGTGCCTTGGTTCCTTCCTTCCTTTGTGTCTGGTTCCTTCCTTGTTTCCTCCTTGTTTCTTGTTTCCATCCTTGTGTCCTTCCTTGTTTCCTTCCTTTTTTCCTTCCTCCTCCTGCCTTCTTTGTTTTCCTTTCCTCTTTGTTTCCTTGTTTCTTCCTTGTTCCCTTATTCCTTCCTTCCTTCCTCCTCTTTGTTCCTGTTTCTACCTGTTCCTTATTTCCGTCCTGTTTCTGTGTTCTGCTTTTCCTCTTTTCTTGTTTCCTTTCCCCCTTGTTCCTCCTGTTTTCCTTCCCTGTTCCCTTGTTTCCGTCTAATTTCCTTGTTCCTTCCTTGTTCTTTGCCTCCTGTTTCCTTCCTTGGTTCATTGTTTACTTCCTTGTTTCCTTCCTGGTTTCCTCCTTGTTCCTTGTTCCTTCCTTGTTCCCACAAAAAGGTTTTCCAGCCGGAGAAAGCGTTGCGGACATAAAAACAGATTTGCCCATTCTCACCAAATGGTGAATGCACGCCCTGTTCCTTCCTGTTTCCTTGTTCCTTCCTTGTTTCCTGTTTCCTCCCCTGTTCCCTTGTTCCCGTCCTTGTTTCTTTGTTCTGCCTTGTTTCTCGTTCCTTCCTGTGTTCTTTGTTTTCCCCTTGTTTCCTTGCCTTGGTTTCCTCCTGTTACCTGTTTTCCTCCTTGTTTCCTTCTTCTTCCTGTTCTTGCTTCCTTGTTTCCCCTTGTTCCTTGTTCTTTCCTTGTCCTCCTTGTTTCCCAAAAAGGTTTTTCAGCCGAGATAGAGCGTTTGCGGCCATAAAAACAGATTTGCCCATTGCTCACAAACGTGAACTAGAGGCTAATCTCCAGTATTTTTAGGGGGCCCCACGCCCTGTTATGTGCTTGTTTCCTGTTTTCCTTCCGTGTTTCCTTCCTTGTTACCTTGTTTCCTTCCTTCCTTGTTTCCTTCCTTGTTTTCCTTGTTTCCTTCCTTGTTTCCTTGTGTCCTCCTTGTTCCTGTGTCCTTCCTTGTTTCTTGTTCCGTCCTTGTTTCCTGTTTCCGTCCCTTGTTCCCTGTTTCCTTCCTTGTTCCCCCTCGTTCCTTCCTGTTTCCTTTGTTCCTTCCTTTTCTTTGTTCCTTCCTTGTTCTTTTGTTTCCATCCTGTTCCTTCCTTGTTTAACTCGTTCCTTCCTTGTTCCTTGTCCTCCGTTCCTTCCTTGTTCTGTTCCTTCTGTTTCCTCCTCGTTTCCCCTGGTTCTTCCTTGTTTCTCGTTCCTTCCTGTTCCTTGTTTTCCTCCTTGTTCTGGTCCTTCGTTCCTTCCTGTTTCCTATTGTTCCGGTCCTGTTCATTCCTTGTTTCGCTTCCTTGTCCTTCCCTTGTGCCTTTTTCCTTCCTTGTTACCGCTGTTCCTTGTTTCCTTCCTTCTTTCCTTTCTTGTTTTCCTTTCTTGTTCCTTCCTCGTTTCCTTCCTTGTTCCTTGTGTCGCTTCTTGTTTCTTTGTTTTCGTCCTTGTTCCTGTTCCGTCCTTGTGCCTTGTTCCCTTCCGTGTTTCCTCGTTTCCTCCTGTTTCTTTGTTCTCCTGAGTTCTTTGTCCTTCCTTGTTCTTCTTTGTTTCCTTCCTGTTTCCTTCCTTTTACCTCGTCCTCCTCCTTGTTCCATCCTGTTTCTGCCTTGTTTTCTTTGTTTCCATCCTGTTTCCTTCCTGTTTACTCGTTTCCGTCTGTTTCCTTGTTCCTCGTTTCTCCTTGTTCTTTGTTTCCTTCCTGTTTCCCTTCCTCTTTCCTGGTTTCTTCTGTTTCCCTTGTTTCCCGTCCTGTTCCTTGTCCTTCATTGTTTCCTTTGTGCCTCGTTTCCTTCCTTGTTTCCTTGTTTCCCGTCCTTAGTTTTCCTCATTTTCCTTCCTTGGTCCTTCCTTTTCCTTGTTTCCGCCTTGTTACTCTTTCCTTGTTTCTTCCTCTTTCCTGCTTGTTTCCTTCTGTTCCTTCCTCGTTCCTTGCTTGTTTCCCTTGTTTCCCTTCCTTTTTACCTCGTCCTTCCTTCCTTGTTCCTTCCTTCCTTCCTTGTTCCTTTCTTTTGTTCCTTGTTCCTTGTTTCCTTCCTTGTTTCCTATTTCCTCCTTCCTCCGTTTTCCTTGCGTCCCAAAAAGGTGTTTTTAATTTAAGATAATGCGTTTGCGGCCATAAAACAGATTGCCCCCATTCTTCAACAAACGACGAAGCACGCCCTTGTTTCCTCCCTGTTTCCTTGTTCCTTCCTTGTTCCTTTCCTGAGATTACTCCTTGTTCCTTCCTTTTTCCTTGTTTCCTTGTGTCCTTCCTGTTTCTTGTTTCCTGTAACTTGTCCTTTTTCCGTCTGTTTCCTTGTTTCCGTTCCTTGTTCTCGTGTCCTTCCTGTTCTTTGTTTCCTTCTTCCTTTTTCTTGGTTCCTTCTGTTCTTGTTCCTTCCTGTTCCTGCTTTTAACCTCGTCCTTCCTTCCTTTCATTCCTGGTTTCCTCCGGTTCCTCCTTGTTCCTTTCCTTCTTTTTCCTTGTTTCCTCGTTTCCTTCCTTTGTCCTTTTTCCTTCCTTGTTTCCTTCCTGTTCCTTCCTGTGTTACCTTGTTTCCTTCCTTGTTTTCCTGTTCTCCGTGTTCCTTTTTCCTCTTCCTTGTTCCTTTTTCCTCCTGTTACCTGTTCCTGTTCCTTACCTTCTTCCTTCTTGTTTGCCTTTCTTGTTTCCTTCCTCGTTTCACTTCCTGTTTCCATTGTTCCTCCTTTTTACACTCGTTTTCCTTCCTTCCTTGTTTCCCTTCCTTCCTTCCTTGTTTCCTCCTTTGTTCCTGTTTCCCCAAAAAACAAGGAATTTTTCTCAAGGAATGTTTTTAATTCAAGATAATGCGTTTGCGGCCAAAAAACAGATGTGCCCATTTCCACAAAACGATGACATGCACGCGCCTTGTTTCCTCCCCGTTCCTTGTTTCCTTCCTGGTTTCCTTCCCTGTTTCCCCCTCCCCGCGCAAAACCCTCCCAAGTCACAAAAACAAACTCACTCAGCAATCTTTTGGTTTTTCAAACCACCGCATCCCCTTGAACACACAATGCACATTGGGAGTCAACTGGTGACAAAATCGCCCCGCTCCCTCCACCTCCCAAGAACGCACTCCTCCCCGAACCCAGATGTTTGTGTCTGTTTCACATCTGAACATGTGAGCGAACTGTCATTCTCCACCACGTCGTCAGCAGGTCCGTACTCATACGGACGCGCGATAGTACACAGTGCTGAACGGCGAGCCTTGCACTGGTTCCGTTGTTGAAGCGCACTCTAACAAGGACGCTTGAGTAGCTGGATGGAAAAGGATATGATGATCGCGAATTATTACAATATGTCTACTTGTTGGCAATACATAATTTCTGAAAAGTAAACAATGCGTCCTCTAGTTGTTTGTTTTTGCCCCCCTTGGTGTATATACTGTGCACGTCAAAGAGCGAGAAATGAGAAAACTTTTTTTGTAATTTTGTGTCTACAGAGTCCCTGTGTCACCACGTTCAAATTCGCCCCCATGAGAATTGAAGTCGCTACCGGGAATGGATGCCAGGACAAGTTCAAAACTGGAGGAGTCGCTTTGTCACATTGCGACACGCGGAGCCCAGAGGCCCAAAAAGCGAAACAGAATGCCCGTGCCTCCCGGGATCAGACCGCGAAACAATTTCGCCTCGAAGGGACCTCAAGAAAACCGTGTGTGCAAGACAAACGGGCACGGAGGTCCTGGCCGTATCTCAGCAGATCTACATTTCACCGCTTTAACCCGAACCTCAAACGCCGATGGCCTTTTCTCTATGAATTCGTCAAATTATGAGCAGCCCGCGGTCTGCAATCCGTTCCCGTGGCCTCACGTGGAGGCCTATGCCAACAGTTCGAATGGTGAGGTTTTTCGAGGAGAGCTTTTGTCCCAGAAATCACTCCCGGACGGGACGAGAACGTTGTACATAGCAAGCCGTGAGCTCGGGTGATGGAACAGCGGTCCAGAGCGATGTGACGTGCGGAAGAAAACGCTTTCAACATCGCGAGTAGCGCGAATCGCAAGCACTACTCCGAGCTTAGTCCGAGTGATGCCCCAACCTTGAGAACACGAAATAATGGACATCTCTGCGATACCATGCAAGAAACCAACAAGCCAGCACCCAAGCATTCAAGTGCGTTCCCGGAGACCGAGCGTTACGGAGACTGAGCTCGTGCGCGGCTCTGGGGAAGGACTGGGGGAGTCGAGGCGGGATCGCCTGCCGGAAAACTAAACAATCGTTGGAAATCGAAGGGTTTCACACGAGCTGACTTAGAGGAACTGGGTGTCAAGGCAGTACGAGAAAATGGTGTTCCTCACGTGTGACTCTGTGAGTGGAGCGAGGAACCTGATGATATCGCGCACACAGAAAGCACCGGAGCTGTAGCGCCTTGCTCGGGGTTGGCCGAACCACCAAGAAGCAGCAGCAGCTGCTGGAGAAGACCTGCGAAGAGCGGTAAGCCTAAGCTCGGAGTTGTACGCCAGGACACGGGTAAAAGTCAGATGAATTGGAAGATTGGGGTGGAAAGTAAAGCGTGTCACCGCGGCACTAAGGACAGCTACACGCTAGGGCGTCCCGAGCACCTGATTTGGTTCAAGCGGACTCCGTGCGTCACGCTGAGCTGTGAGGAGACCGCGCAAACGTATCAAACGGTGAACCTTTCAAAGGCCTCGGCGACAAAGGATTTCGACATGTGGAGTTGATAATCAACGAATACCCCTCCCCGCCTGCCCACGAAAGACCTAGGCTGTTTCCAGCGAAAAGCTCTAAAATTATGTACTTGGGTGCCACCGCTACGGCGCACGACGTGAACGGTCTCCTGATGTGCAAGGTGTTCGCGACACACGCTGGGCTCTTGGAAACTATCTTGGACATGCACACGTGCCTCCAGGTGCACCCATTCGTGCCAAGAACATTCGCTCTACAGTTGGCCAAGACACCCGAGAGCGAGCCATCGCAGACCCCGTGCGCGGGTATGTTCATCGGCGAGGCTGCGGGACAGTGGAATCTGGGCTGCGCCGATGGAACACGTCGGATGTCCAAGTTTGAGGCGTTCACGCTGTACGTTTTGCAGTGTCTCCTATCTCTAAAGGTGCTAGGGTTTACTATGAGATGCCTGCAACCGGCGAGAATCTGGAGATTCAGTGAGGGTTTCAGGTTAGACTTTATCGGGTGTCTAATCGACACGGTGCACGTGTGGCGAAAAGACCCGGATTCGGTGTGGGGGAGCGCAGAGGGCTTGGCGACCGTGTGCGGTACAATGCAAATGTTGGGCCTACTGGAATTTTTGCCAGAGTCAGTGGTAAGCCTATTGACCGAAATCAGCAGCGCGGAAGAACGTAACACTAGAGAACCCGGTCCTAAGACAAGCTGGTCTCAGAATGAGAGCTTACTCTATGAGGTGTACAACCTGTGCTCTTTCGGCGGGCAAAACGTTTCTACCGAGAGCGGCTGGGAGGCTATACTCGGCTCTAAACAATACGAACCTTTCACGTTGCACACCAAAGACTTTGCAGTGGAGCCTTACGGACCGTTCTACGTAAGGTACCATAATCAAAATTTCAATTGGAACAAGGCCATCATCATAGAGCCCGTTCCGAAGACTTTGTCACACGTGGCCCAGGTCAAGGAAGACTATAACGAACGCGATGTTCACGGTAGTCCCGCTGAGAGAACAAGCACGCCTCTTCGAGGCTTGAAACATCGCGTGATGAGCGATGAACGGAGCTCGCGTTTTCCAAGTCCTGTACACAGTGTTTATTATGACATAAATTGCTGAGTCTTAACACTGAGCGAAAGTGAACACAGAAACATAAATGTAAAACCTATTTTTGTATAGTTTTTGCATTACGGACGAATTATTTTCAGGCATCTATCTGTGTACAATAAATGCATTTTCTTTTAAAACACTTATGAACACACGCTATGTGAAATGTGAATGCTGAGAAGATCTGTGTTGACCGAAGTAACAAATGAATTTCATAGTCATGTAGCAAAAGTACATGTTCTCACCTAAACATTGTATAAATCTATATCTCTATCTAGAGTCGAGGTTTGTGTGAGTGTGGAAATAAAATTAAGTTTTAATTCACTTTTGAGCTCACGTTTGTTTGATTGCAACCTCTTAGATTTATTTTTACACCGCATATGCTAAGCACTCCAATACAACCTTGTAGAGCTGAAGCTCACGGTTTTTTAAAACATTTCACAGACAAAAATCCTAAGCTTTCAGAAAATAAATGACTTGTCTTAGCTTTGGTGTATTCAAACCCACATAGGTTCTCCTCCAAACCAGCTATGCAGATATCTGCGTAGTTTTTTTTCCTAGCCACACACAGTTATATCTGGATATTTTTATTTCATTTTTTTTCTCTCTCGGGAAAAATCCTGAGCGTACAGAAAGGCTAACTAATTCTCTGAGCTAAAGTTCTCCAATGCCTATACACCCTGAGCCACACGGTGTTGTCCGCGTCATCTGTTATTTTTCTTTACATAACAACGATCGAGCTTGAAGAAAAAGTAGACCTCAGATTTCTCTCTGTGAATATACCTAGATTGTTTCGTGTCATACAACGTTTACGTGTTCATACTTTGTCTTAGTATAAATGACAGATCTATATTTTCCCCTAGACATTCTTGACCGAGCGGATAAGACACTTTGCTTTCTCAGCACACGGAAGAGCGCTCAAGACAAGCGCTTGGGAACACGCTCGCTTAGAACAAACGTTGCCGTTTCATCATGGAAAAGTGTGACAACGAAAAGACGTGCTTGAAAAGCACCTTCTCAGACTACTGTCAGGTTGTAGATGAGGAAAACATGTCCCACGTTATGTGGCTGGTGTCCAAGCTACTGTACCAGCTCGACAATCAAGGACTGCGAGAATTTGCCTCAGCTGTAAACTTGAAACATTTTCAATATGGAGCGAAAATGGGTTTTAGTTGCTTAGTGAGAGCCCTACTGAAACATGAGCGATACGATAAGGGATTCTACCTAAAGACCGTGTACGAAACGTTTCGCAAGATTGGAAAGACTAGGTTGGCTGGCCATCTGATGGGATATTTGGAGTGACTACAACTCTTTTGGAATCCGTATTTGTATCACAACTTCTCAAAGTCCTGCGAGTCCCTGGACCGGGAGAATAAACAGCTCCTGATGGAAACCGCTTACATTTTCTTGAGAAAATTGGACACAGAGGACTTGAAGGATTTTGTCTCAGTGATGCGATTGAAGAGTCCGAATTTTCCCAGCTGTCCAGAACCCAGGTCATCTGAGACGACTTTTATTGAAGTATAATGGTCGTGACTGTGTAAAGTACCTTGACACGGTGTACAAGACTTTTGGTACAATTGGAAAGCATGACCAAGCCCGTGAGCTGAGTGCTGCTCTCGCACGTGAATTGTGAGAAGATCTGCCTTGACCGAAGTAAGAAATGAATTTGATAATCATTTAGCAAAAGTACATGTTTCACCTAAACATTTGTATAAATGTAGAATGTATTTCGAGTGTGGAAATAAAATAAAGTTTTTTAATTCACTTTTGAGCTCACGTTTGTTTGATTGCAACCTCTTAGATTTGTTTTTTAGACTGCATATGCTAGTTTTTTTTTCCTATCCGCACACACCTCAATGTATTTCTCCCGCTTGAATGTGTTTCTTCCGCATCAATGTATTTCTCCTGCTTGAATGTGTTTCGTCCACCTAAATGTAATTGTCCCACCTCAATGTGTTTCTTCCGCGCCAATGTATTTCTACCACCTCAGTGTGTTTCTTTCTCCCCAATGTATGTCTCCCGCTTGAATGTGTTTCGTCCACCTCAATGTAATTGTCCCACCTGAATATGTTCTTCAACCCTTTCGTCTTTTGTAAAATAAAACGACAAACACATTTGTCCGAAGTTCATTTTTATTATTCAACTGTACCGAGTTAAATTGCAGCAGAGAAGAAATGCTAGCATCTGTCCAAACGTTGTTCGAGCCCCTGGAAAAACTCCCCAATGAGAAGTTTATTAGATATGAACCAATCGTTTAATGACAACTTTTCTCTTTTTATAAAGACAGACTTTCAAAATATCCAGCTTAGAATCTCAAACACAGTAGTAGGTGAAGAAAAGGTGGAAATGCCTCGTCTTAAAGCGCTGAGCATTTAAACGCTGTTGAAACCCGGTGGAGATGTTTTTAAATTTTGAACCACCGTGAAGTTCAGGGGGATGAGGCCCCACTTCTCCAAAGGGTAAGACAGGTCCGGGTAAACAGGGTTTTCCACAGACTTGGCTTTGTTCCACTTGGCTTTTCTCAGGCACAAACAAGTCAAGGTTGTTCCCAAAACAGCGAACAGAACCAGTGCTGTTGTCAGCACCGGTAGCTCCTGTTGGTTCAGAACGGCCGTCACAACGTCTACGGGGCAGTCCATGACACGGAGTCCGACTCTGCCCTCCCGGTTCTGCTCTCCCACAGGTGCGGCCATGTAGCACTGGTACACCCCGCTATCCGAGCATGTCACTGGGGGCAGCAGCAGGCTCAGGCTGGGTACTCCAGAGTGACACGGGTGTCTGTCCTCACGTACCACTTCAGCATGGGGGACTTCTGGACACTAGGCCGCTGAGACGAGGGTCCACTCCCTCCTTGTACCAGCGACATGCCCAGTAATCTACTCCTTTCTTGCTGCCAGCTGTGCATGGTAAAGACACATTTTGTCCTTGTGCAGCTTCGATTACCGGGATTTTATCTTCTGCATTCGCCGCACAGGCCAAACCTGCAGCCAGTATAATGATCAACGCGTGACTCATACTTGGAAAAACCACAAGTGCCGTGTTAAATTGCTCAAGAGAAAACAAATATTGCACTCCTGTTGAGAAAGCAATACCTAAAGAACGATTGCTCAACATATCTTTGGATTCGCAAAATACATATTGTTCACACGTTACCCGGATCTAAAAGCGTTGCAAGAATTTGAATTACGTGGCCAGCAATAAGCGACAAAACCCCTGTGTCAATGCACAGCGATAACATTAGTTGTACCTCTAGCAACTGCAAAATGAAATGAACTTAAATGAAATGTGTCTCAGCTTTTGGTATTTTCAGTACCTATCTGCTCCCTACTGAGTTCGATGTGTTCCGTCCGCCCCAATGTATTTCTTCCACCTAAATTGCGTGCGGTCCGCCCCAATGTATTTCTTACACCTAAATGCATTACGTCCGCCCCAATGTATTTTTTCCACCTAAATCCCTCTCCCAAAGACCCCGGGTTTTCGAAACTAAGGCCAAACTCCGAGCCCAAAGCCCGGATTGCAGGTTTTCAAATTACCGGTGTCTGTGGAAGAGAAAACTACGGGTCGAAAGACCCCCGGTTTTCTCGAAACTAAGGCCGAACTCCGAGCCCCACAGCCCGGATTGGAGGTTTTCAAATTACCAGTGTCTGTGGAAGAGAAAACTCCTGGTCGAAAGGGCCCAGGTTTTCCCGAAACTAAGGCCGAGCTCCGAGCCCTAAAACCCGGATTCGAGGTTTTTAAATTACCGGTGTCTGGGGAAGAGAAAACTGGTACTTTCCGGATGACACATTTTTATCGCTGTACATTCTTGAAAGCAATAAACTTGTGACAAACAAAATGTTTTATTCTTATGCGTGCTACACAGACACAAACGTGTTTGGGGAAGAGAAAACGCCCGGTCAAAAAGGGCAGGTTTTCCCAAAATTAAGGCCGAGCTCCGAGCCCCGCAGCCCGGATTGGAGGTTTTCAAATTACCGGTGTCTGCGGAAGAGAGAACTCCGGGTCGAAAGGGCCCCGGTTTCCCCGAAACTAAGGCCGAGCTCCGAGCCCCGCAGCCCAGATTGAAGGTTTTAAAATTACCGGTGTCTGTGGAAGAGAGAGGTTGTCCCCCTCAATGTATTTCTTCCATTGCAATGCATTTCATCCGCCCCAATGTATTTCTCCCACCGAAAATTGCTCGCGGTCCGCCCAAATGTATTTTTTCCATCTAAATCCCTCTCCCAAAGACCCCTCCGGTTTCTAGAAACTAAGGCCGAGCTCCGAGCCCCGCAGCCCGGATTGGAGGTTTTCAAATTACCGGTGTCCGGGAAGAGAAAACTGGTACTTTTCCGGATGACAAATTTTTATCGCTGCACATTCTTGAAAGCAATAAACTTGTGACAAACAAAAATGTTTTATTCTTATGCATGCTACACAGACACAAACGTGTTTTGGGGAAGAGAAAACGCCTGGTCAAAAGGGGCCGGGTTTCCCAAAATTAAGGCCGAGCTCCAAGCTCTAAAGCCCGGATTGGAGGTTTTCAAATTACAGGTGTCTGTGGAAGAGAGAACCCCTGGTCGAAAGACCCCTGGTTTTCTCGAAACTAAGGCCGAGCTCCGAGCCCCGCAGCCCGGATCGGGGGTTTTCAAATTACCGGTGTCCGGGGAAGAGAAAACTGGTACTTTTCCGGATGACTAATTTTTATCGCTGCACATTCTTGAAAGCAATAAACGTGTGACAAACAAAAATGTTTTATTCTTATGCGTGCAGACACAAACGTGTTTGGGGAAGAGAAAACGCCTGGTCAAAAAGGGCAGGTTTTCCCAAAATTAAGGCTGAGCTCCGAGCCCCGCAGCCCGGATCGGAGGTTTTCAAATTACCGGTGTCTGTGGAAGAGAGAACTCCGGGTCTAAGGGCCCCGGTTTCCCAGAAACTAAGGCCGAGCTCCAAGCCCCAAAGCCCGGATCGGAGGTTTTCAAATTACCGGTGTCTGTGGAAGAGAGAGGTTGTCCGCCCAATGTATTTCTCCCACCTAAATTAGTCCAGTCCGCCCCAATGTATTTCTTCCGTTACAATGTGTTTCATCCGCCCCAATGTATTTCTCCCACCTAAATGCGTCCCGTCTGACTGAATGTATTTCTCCCATGTGTTTTTTCGGGTGCGTATCGATGTTCCCCGGGTCCGATGTTCCCCGGGTCCGATGGTCCCCCACTTCTATTGGCGGGGAACATCGGACCCGGGGAACATCGGTACCTCGCATATTAAAAGTCCCGATGTTCCCCGGGTCCGATGTTCCCCCGCCAATAGAAGTGGGGGAACATCGGACCCGGGGAACATCGGGACTTCAACAATGAGACAAGTTCCGCTGTTCCCCGCGTGAGCCCTTTGATGTTCGCATTTCTTCATCCACGAAAGACGGGATATGATCCGTGCCAACTTTTGTGAATACCTATAGAGAGGAAATACCAACTAGCCTATTTACTTTCCTTTTTCCCTCTCGGTCTCTGTGTGTTATATTTCAGCTGATCGCAGCTTGTGTCTATGGCTAACTTGGGCACGTTATCCAGCTCTCCCCTCGCTCTCCCCAGGCATCTGCTATTTGACATGTCTGACTGAATAAAATGAAGACGATTGAAACTATTGCTGCATAGTTTTTCAAACACGCGATTTTGCTTAGAGCATCATGCTTTTACGCATAATGGAGCCCTGTGGGAGGAGCGCGGGTCCGGTAAGGTGCGCTCGCTTTGCGCAGCTGAGAATGAGAAGCTACAACAGACCCCCGCCGGTGAGCCTGACTCTGGTCAGCTCATCACAGGTAGAGCATCCTCTCCAAAATAGTAAACTTCGTTTGTTTAAACGACCTCCGATTTGAAAGTCCTTGGATGTTTTGCGTGAGAACTTTCTCCAACAAGTTACAAGGTTACAAGTATTTCCAACGCCTCAGCATTTCATAAAAGAAGCATTTAAATCCAAGTTAGAAAGGCGATAAAAAGCCAAAAGGATAAACGATGTGCACTATAGTACACATCAAGTTTAGTCTGTTTGCATGGGTTTGGTTTATTATGATTTTTATAGCACATCCCAGTTTCCACCTTAACCTCTGTTATGTGATTGTGCCAAACCCCGGTGATGCGCATTCAGCACACCTGCTCTTGGAACGGTATGAGGACACAGTGGAAGCGCGGAGAAGGTGGAAGAGAGACCTCAACCCGGAGAAAGGTGAGGTTAAGCAGCAGGTCAGGGCGGCAGGACGCTAGATGGAGGCGCAGCAGATGGACACATGGACCGGGGAAGGTGGGGCTAGAGCAACGCCGTGGACAAGGTGCTTGGCCACGTTTTCTGCGTGCCTTTTTGACATGTTTTGACATAGATTTCATTGAAGAGCGGCCACTATGAGCTGTGCGTAATGCGCGCCAGGGGCAATGCACAAGACGCATTCCTCAAAATAGAACCAATCCTATTTTTCCATGCGTGCCTTAAGCGTCGTGCGAGTGTTTTTGGCCTCATCACAAGCACCTTTCCGCGGCCGCTGCTTAAGCTCCTGTCCCGTGGCTACCCGCCGTTTCATCCACACCCTCATGTTGCACTGCGCTGCTCTGGCCCGCACCTTCCCCTATACTCCCGGTCCATGTGTCCGTCTGCTGCGCCTCCATCTAGTGTCCCTGCCACCCTGACCTGCAGCCCGCAACAGCACCTTTCTCCGGGTTGAGGTCTATCTTCCACCTTCTCCGCGCTTCCACTTTTTCTACCGTTCCAAGAGCAGGTGTGCTGAATGCGCATCACCGAGGTTTGCCACAGTCACGTAACAGAGGTTAAGGTGGATACTGGGATGTGCTATAAAAATCATAATAAACCAAACCCATGCAAACAGACTAAACTCGATGTGAAAACACCATCCAGTGGCCTGTCACGTGACCCGGTGCGTGCAGCCATGGAGAAACTATATTTCCGCAGTTTGGAGGTATACAATGCTGCTTATCTGTCCATACATCTGATATTACGGCGTTTATAGAAATCTCCTCCTTGAATAGAATGACCAGTTTCATCGATGCCGTCAGTGTTGCAGCCGGACAATAAAATGCCCCGTACAGAGAACTTCCATTGTTGCAGACGAATAAATGATAATTGATGACATACTGACGTCACTTTCAAATATTGTTTTTCTATTTTAGTATCAGATTGAAAACTCAAAATGAAAGCCATTTAGAATGATTTTGTTTCATGACATAAAACGAAAAATGCTCATAGCAGACGTTTCTAGGTAATTTCGTTTTTGATTTCAATTTGAAAAATGATTGAACGAATCATACACGGACCGCGAATACATCATTTTTCGTTTGCCAATTTAGTCCCAGTATTTTTAGTCCAGTGCCTTTTACTTCAGCATTTTCGTTTCCTGAGATGTGCATTGTTCCTTTGTAAAAACACACACCTTTTTATCAGTTGGTCAAGACGCCTTTTTGCAACATCATATAATTCATTCTTTTCGTTCCTATTTTCTTTTAATTCGTTTTAGTTAGTACTCCATTTGCACTGACTCCAGCAGAGTCCAAAATATTGGACGGACGCATGGACCGGAGAAGGTGCCGTGGTTCGTTCTTTGTTTTATTTATTTGTTTGTCATTTCAAAATAATAATCGAAAATCAATTACAATTTTATTTTGTTTTCAATTTGAAAACAAATTGAAAACAATTTGTTTGTTTTACTAAATTGAAAAAACAGAAGGCCTTTCTATAAATGTGGAGCGCAGCCCTTTGATCGCAGCACGCTACAGCGGGACCGCGGCACATTATACAAATAAATAAGGTCAATTGATTTGAAAAAGGGGCTGATAAAAGAGAGGGTGCAAGAAGGGATGACAGGTCGGGACACAAGTTTAGGAACAGAGCGCACGATGCAACAATCTGCACAGAGACAGCCAGATGTGCGCGTCCTGCAGACAACGGTGCAGACCGTGCAGATGTCTCTGTCCTGGGAGAGGCAGTGAAGTGAATGATAAGGACCGTCGGGTGAGCTAAGGACAAAAGTGGGTGTTCACAGGTCCACCCCGGTGCCGCGTAATTGCCCCGATCACTGGCCATGTTAGCAGTTTCCTTTTCTCCTCTTCCTCATCGTTCTCATTTAATATCTATGGATCGGTTTTTTGTCAACTGCATTAATAAAACAGCAGCACAAATACTGTTCAACGTCATTCAATCACAGAGGCCTCAGTGGTGCCTCTCGGAGCATCTGATGGCCGAAGCACAGTGCGTAATGAGCGCATGACAGGCGGCGGCACTGGAGAGAAGTGAGGACGCAATGCATGTGTTGCCCCATTCTAAAAAGATCCCTAATTTAATGTGCATAAGGCTGGAGTGCAGCCATCAGATAAAACTTAGAGCTTAGAGCTTAGAGTTAGGAGCGGTATGGCACGAGCCACTGCACTTGGCTCTCCGCACACCGCGTGATGGAGTATGCTGGGGCTGCACGGAGAAAAACATGGATTTAAGCACGATCGAGCTACAACAACGAACCAGTCAAACAAACGGAGGGAAATCTGTGGGTGTGGGTGAGTTTGCTGTAGCTAATTTTACTTTTCTTGTCTGAACTGCAACACGTTCTTATTCTGAGGTTGTACACACATGTTGTAGGCTATTACAATGCGAGATCTACAAGGCTTATAATATGTTATAAAGTTATCAGTAGGCGAGTTATGAGCGAAACCAAGCCGCTTGTTGCGCCATTATCCGCGCGTACCGGGCCGTGCTGTGCCAAGTGGTGAAGAGAGAAGAAAGAGCGGTGAGAGGCGAGCGTTTACTGCCTATAGGCCTATCGGTTAGAAGAGTTTACAGCAGGACTTTAATTGTCGGGCGCATGAAGACGCGCAGCAATAACATGTCTATGAGCGAGACCCGCAGTCGGGGAACATCGGACCCTCCGGCGTTCGGAGGGTCCGATGTTCCCCGGGTCCGATGTTCCTCGACCCGGGGAACATCGGACCCGGGGAACATAGGTGCGGGGGAACATCGGACCCGGGGAACATCGGGCTGACCCCGTTTTTTCTGCCTGAAGACACATATCAAGTGATATTTATTTTCACACCCCAGTGTAGAAATTCGGTGATACATACTCAGTTAGAAAGGTACACATGAATGAAGCTCACATTTATTGTTTCCGTCAGAAAAGTATAGAGAAACATAAAGGTGCCATATATATACATATTTTTTATATCCTGCTTTGATTGTACTCAGAAAAACATGAGCTTACAGAAATGCAACAACCTGTTGTCTCCAGTTAATGTTGTACAACTCACATAAAGTGTATAATATTTCCGAGTCACAGCATAGTTTTTCCCCGGCCTATACCAAAATGACACAATCCCGTAGATATTTTAGTCCACTGTTTCAATAAACTCGATCAACCTCCTCCGCTTTCAAAAGTCCCCTCGTCATCCGGATTCCTGTTCTAGAATCTTGGCTGAAAAACAACTCGGTTGTTTTCAGCCTTTGTCCGCAAACGGATTTCTTGTGCGCGACCTTGTCGCCTTGGTAGTCACCGAGATCCGGGTATAACTGTGTGCCTCCGCTTTGAGAAGGGTTCGCTTCGGTACACTCTTGCAACTGCTGAGCCGGTACAAAGAGTGCTCTGGTGTACAAAGAGTGCTTCACGGGTCCGGAGGGCAGGGTAACCGAAATATCCATTCTCAGAGGCTCGCTTATTTACTGGATCCCGGTGTAGTACGCGACTAATCAGACGATGGCGCCCACCAGCAGCTCTTGCGATGCGCTGCAAAGTTGCGAGAAATGGTAGAGAGATACAGCTTGTATCACGTTAAGACCCTGGCCTACGACGACCTACAGGGTGTCACGGAGTGGCTCGGGATGAGCTTGGACACAGTTACCTTGGAGCGAAGAAGAGAGGCCGCAGCGGAACTGCGTGGGTTGGTGACCAGACTCGGCCTTACGAACGTGGGAGTTGTAACTCTCGAGTGTGAGCCGGACATGCAAGGAATCGATCGCCTGGTGGTATACGTTCGCCACGATGCCGAGGAAGGGAGCGAACAATACGACTCGGTGTTTTGTTCCTGGTGACTGCACAGGGCGCAATAGCCCCATACAACTTAAATCTCGCACTGGTGATTTCAACTATCGGCTCGGGGCTTGCGCTCGACGCGCCCTTTTTCCCGAGTTTGCGATGCGTCCTTGTGAAATTTTCGAACCCCGCTCCCAGGACTCGTGCCCCGAGTTGGACTGTTACGTGCTCGAACCCTGCAGGACAACCCCGATCCGCGCCTCGCGCGAGACGGCGGACTCCTTCCACCGAAAATATCAGCCGCTCACGTTCACCGAGAAGGCCAACCCCTGGACCCTCTACGCGAATATCTCGCCGAGCGTGAACAATTGCCAAGTCGATATAGAGGAATTGCTGAAACACAAAGTGCTGGGTCGCGGAGGATTCGGCGTGACCGTGGCGATCAGCGACGACTTAGTCGCAAAGACCAACCTTTTCCCGGAAGCGGTAAACTGGAGCGTTCCTTTGTGCGCGACGAATTCGAACGGTACACGCACCTCGCCTCGCAGATGGAAGAAGTCCTGATAGGGGTGTCGCTAAACCACGAGAACGTCTCCGCACGCTATGCGGCTTCTGGTGCGAGATTCCCGGTTATCAGTTGGGAGGCAGAGCCGTGATAGTGATGGAACGGGCCCTGTGCTCTTTGCACGAGTTCATGTGGCGAGCGCGCGAAAGCGCCATCCTGCCCGCTGTCGAACTGGATACCCTGCGGGGATTGGACTACTTGAGGTCCAGAGGCATCCAGCACAGGGATCTCACGCACAGGAACGTTTTGGTGTGCCACCAGCCAGGAAGAGTACCCTTGCACGTGGCCTTCAAGATCAGCGACTTCGGAACATCTTGCAACTTCTGTACCCCGGACCAGATGCGGGGCAACCACACCAACATGGCCCCAGAAACGTTGTGGTGTTTGGCCTCGGCCACCGGGAGCGACATATTCAGCTGGTACTGCATGATGTTTCAGCTACACTCGGGCTCCCCCTGGTGCAGTACAAGGGCCGCGGGGAGATATTGCAAAAAGACTTACGCAGAGAACCTGTCCCAGTTGCTTGGAGTGTACAATCCTGTCACGCGGAAACCTTCGAACAGGGGTACATGAGAGCGATAGACGCTCGCGGACTTTACACAAAACACCGAGACGCCAGGCCCGAGACGCCAGGCCCGGTCCGCAGAGATTTCGCGCAGCCTCCACCGTTTGGGGATCAGTATAGCTGACAAAGAATTCATTACTCTGGGTACGCTGTGCGTAACGCTGTTCCCCCAGGAGAGGTGGTCCCCCGCGCAACTGCTGAATCTGGCTCGCTACAAACGCTTGAGCAGAGACATCGGACCCGCTTCAATCAGCGGGGCCGTTGTCCCGGTTTCCGCGCGCGCCGGGCAGTATAGAGCCACAGATGGGTATTCGCAGACGACTGCGTGCCCGGGGCACTCTCCCAGGCGTTCGAGGATAGAGCGCGCTTGCGACGCCCGATCGCAAAGTTCAAGTCGGAGGAAAAGGTATACTACGGCATAGATCGCATCAGGTTGGGTCCGGATTTCATACAGCCTTACGCGTGGTACTCCAAAAGGTCACGGAGCTTGAACGGGCGTACGAGAGAAAGTACACTCGCGGACACGAGAGCGAATGCAAGAAACGAAAGTCTCCGGACTCAGAGCGGTCAATATTCACGCGGGTAAACATCTCCGATTCGGACGGGTGCTCCGAACAGGCGCCGGTCCCAGCGCTCCCGAACCCCGGAGCAAACCGAGCTAGCGCGGGTGCTGCGAGAGACTCCTGTCCACTAGTCGAGCATAGTGAACGTACCGAGAGCGCGCTCGGAGTCCTTTCTCCCGGTACCGTGATTAAACGGGGAAAAATGATCAAGGGGGAAATGAATCAAATCAAATCAAATCAAACTTATTTATAAAGCGCTTTTCATACAAAATGTAACACAAAGTGCTTTACAGTGCTTAAAAAAACATTAAAATAGTCCCCACCAGCAAATATACATAAATAACAACAACCCCCACCTCCCCCTACCCCACCCGCACACACAGACACACAGACACATATACATACAGACAGCCCAGTTGTTAAAAGTCTTAAGTAAAAATGGACATAAAGTGGGGTACATAAGGCTGAGTACAGATGAACCGAAAGAGGAAACACCATCCAAGGAGCCGTCTGCACCAGGAGCAGCCCATCGGCCCCAGCCACAGAGCGCCAACACAGGGCGCCCGGAGGAGGTGTAGGATAGACGTCCAACCTCCATCCAGGCACCCACAGGAGAGCGCCCGCACGGCCACAGCCAACCAGCACTCCCGGGGCAGAGGGCTCCCTCAGAGGAAACACTGGGAGAACATAAAAATAAAAGATAAATTAAAACAGCTAAAACTCAGCTAAAGTGTGGAATAGCACAAGATAAAATAATAAATAAAATAAAATAAATAAATAAAAAGAGTGGAACTAAAGAAATAATTGTATAGAACTAAAACAGATAAATAAAGTTAATACAAATAAATATTAGTTAAAAGCTAAACTAAAAAGGTGGGTCTTGAGCCTGCTCTTAAATACATGAACGTTCTCTGTGGTCCTGAGCCCCTCCGGCAGGTCGTTCCAGAGGCGAGGGCCGTAATATTGGAAAGACGCCTCACCGTGAGCCTTTCTGTTGACTTTAGGAATAACTAGGAGACCCCTGCCGGAGGAGCGCAGGGACCGCGAAGGCTCATAAGGTAAAAGCAGTTCTGAAAGATAAGAAGGACCAAGACCATTAAGACATTTAAAAACCATTAAGAGAACTTTAAAATCGATCCTGAAACACACGGGAAGCCAATGCAGCGACTCTAAAACCGGTGTAATGTGGTCCCGCCTCCTGGTCTTCGTCAGGACACGAGCTGCTGAATTTTGTAAAAGTTGTAAACCTGAGATACTCTTTTTGGGAAGACCAGAAAGCAGGGCATTACAGTAGTCGATACGACTGGTGATAAAAGCATGCATCAGCGTCTCCGTGTTGGCCCGAGAGAGAATGGGGCGGACTCTGGCTATGTTCTTTAGATGGTAAAAACCTATCTTTGTGATATTCTTAATGTGTGGAATAAAAGTCAGCTCAGAGTCAAAAATCACGCCCAGGTTCTTCACCTGTGAGGAAGGATTAAAAGACAGTGACTGTAGTTTGGGTAAAAGTTTCTCTCTCTGGGCCTCAGGACCGATGACTAAAACTTCAGTTTTGTCCCGGTTAAGCTGGAGAAAGTTTTCTGCCATCCAGGATTTGATATCTAAAATGCAGTTAAAAAGTGCATCCATTGGCCTGGTGTCATCAGGAGACATGGAGATGTACAACTGTGTATCATCAGCGTAACTATGAAAGTTGACTCCATGTCTCCTGATGACATCACCAAGCGGGAGCATATACAGGTTAAAAAGCACTGGGCCTAAAATCGAACCCTGGGGCACACCACAAGTAATTTATGGACCTTAGAGGAGCAGGTATCCACACTTACATGAATGTCCTGTCTGTGAGGTAGGATGTAAACCATTTGTGGACAGCACCATAGAGGCCGATGTGTTTTAAACGAGTTAAAAGAATAGTGTGGTCGACTGTATCAAAGGCAGCGCTCAGATCCAGTAGAACCAACACTGTCAACTTTTTAGAGTCATAATTTAATCTAAAATCGTTTAAAATCTTTAAAAGGGCCGTCTTGGTGCTGTGGTTTACCCTAAAGCCAGACTGAAATTTCTCAAGGACGTTATGTGCATTCATAAAATCACTAAGTTGGGTAAAAACAAGTTTTCTAAAATTTTGCTTAAAAATGGTAAGTTGGATACCGGTCTAAAATTGTTAAAATCATTACAGTCCAAATTGCTCTTCTTCAACAGGGGCTTCACCACCGCCCCTTTAAAGGCAGCAGGGAAGACCCCCGTCTGAAGAGAGCAATTCATGATGGATAAAAGTTCATCTCTAAAAGATCCATAAAATGTTTTAAAAAACGGGTTGGGACCGGGTCTAAAAGACATGTGGTGGGCCTCACTGAGGAGAAAACTTTATCAAGCATCTCAGCATTAACCTGGACAAAACTGTGCAGTGTTTCCTCTGGAACAAGTAGACAACCAGATGCATTTAAAACCGTATTATTTTGAGTAGATAAAATATTACATCTGATAGTGTCTATCTTTCCCCTGAAGTGGTCTGCAAACGCCTCACAAAGGGAGTCACTTGGAGTAAAGTTGGACTTGTTAAAATCAGGATTGATCAGATGTTCTATTGTAGAGAAGAGTACCTTGGGATTGTTTTTATTATTGTTTTTTTTTTTTTTTTTTTTATAAACAAGATTTATTTCATATCAATACAGATACATTAAAATGATACAAATTACCCACGACCCAACCATCCGCGTCTACCCACCTAAGCCATCCACCCACCTCTCCCATACCCACCCTCAACCTCAACAAACAGTCCATGTCATAAATATTGAAACTGGCCATCATTGAGTACAATTCCATCAAAACAAAACGAACAAACAAACAAAAAAACAATCAAACAAGCAGAAAGATAAACAGGCAAACAGACACACAGACAAAACAAGCGAAATAAAAGCTTAAAACTATTGTGGAAAAGAAAGAAAACAAAAAAAACAAACAAAAACAAAAAAATAAATCAATAAATAAAATGAACACAAAATTAACACACAAAAAAAATACAATAAAATAATCACACACACACACACAAAAGAAAAAAAACAAAAAAACAAACAAAACAAAAACATAAAAATAAAAGGAAAAAAAACACATGGATATTACAATAACAACAGTAGTAATAATAGTGATCATAAATCAACTTAATCAAGATTTACAATTTGTGTTAGTATCTAAGATAACACCCCAGACTTTGTTAAAGATCTGTGGTTTACCTATAACATTATATTTAATTTTTTCAGGAGTACAATATGACAGAAGTTCATTCCACCAGTGTTGTTCTGTGGGAGGGATTTGATTTTTCCAATATAGGAGAATGCATTTTTTGCTGCTGCCATTGCCAGCAGGATCAATTTCTGTTCATAGTAATTTAGGCCAGTTCTATATAATGGTTTTGTGTCACCCAGCAGAGCAAGGCTGGGATCCATTGGGATCCGTTTTCTGAGAAGTACCTTTGAAAATACTTCCCCCCAGTAGGTATTTAGTTTACTGCACTTCCAAAACATATGAAAGTGTTTTTATTATGTTAATAATTTTGAGAAATAATTGTTTCTGGTGTTTCTTACTGTGTTATTGTAATTTGTTTGTTGTTCACGGAATATTTGGTAGTTTATGGTAATTTTATTTTTTCTCCATTTTCTCTCTGCCACCCTGCATTGTCTTTGAGTCGTTTAATTTCCTCATTCCTCCACGGAGGAATTGGTTTTGTGGGGAGTTTCTTGAATTTTAAAGGAGCGATAAAATCAAGCGCTGACCTGAGTTTGCTGTTAAAATTTTCAATAATAAAATCACAGGGGGCAGGTAGAACAATAGGAGAACATTTCTCTAAAACATCGATAAAATTTGCAGCCACTTCAGGGGTGAGATGACGTTTCCTCACAGCTCTTACCGAGGTCTCCCGTTGGGTAAAACTGGTGACATTAAAAAACACACAGTAATGGTCAGAGACGGCCAAGTCAACGACAGAAGACACAGCTGTGGACAGGCCATACGTGATGACCAGGTCCAGACTGTGTCCTCTGTCGTGAGTTGGCTGCGTGACATGTTGGGTAAAATCCATATAATTAAGAACATTTAAAAAATCCCTAGCAACAGGGCTTTGGGGATGGATTTTAAGAAGTTAATATGGACAGGATAATTGTGTGGAGGGTTGTGTTGTGTCCGCTCTCTGCTGATGATGACGGAATGGTTTGTGAGGGGGCGTAGAAATGATAGGAGGGGACGTGTGGGCGGAAGCCGCACCTGCGCGTGGTCGACGGGAGGCACACCGTCAATCACTTGCAGGTGCGGTTAAGTAGTGGACTGAAATGAACACAATATTGGTGATCCTGAAGAACGGCGACGCCAACGAGGTCGCCCGCTTCAAGGACACAGTGGTCAGGCTTTCGCAAAATATCATCGAGAAACACCCCGGGATCTTTTCCGGACCCAGGCGCGGGGCCTGTAGCTGCTCCGCTCGCGCAGGCGTCTTCATGTTCCAGTACGCTCAGTTTTTCGCGGAGTTCAAACCCGTTTCGAAATGGAATACCTCGGACCCGCCAAATTCCGCGGGAGCGTTCCTGCTGCAAGTGTTTCTCACGCTCTTGTCCGTGCTGCGGGTCAAACTGTTACCCACGCGCTCGACCGAATGGGGCCACGTTGCCATGGCTCGAGGAGCCGCGGTGATCGACGTGGTCTCGTACCTTATCAAAAACTTCAACGAGCCCGCGGACTCCCTATTCGGAGAGGAGTGTGAGGACATGGTCTCTCTCTGCTCTACTCTAGCGAAGGAACACGTACCCGGTTCGGACCTGTGTGCGTGGCTCAGCGATTTGAGCCCGAGCACGAGCGCGCGACACGTGTTGACGAAATCCGTAATGTGGCTGCGAAAGTGCGAGCCCGGTGAAAGGATACAGCCTAGGCCGTTGACGCTGAGCGAGAACTGTTTCACGTTCAAGGATTATTTTAGCGATAGCCCAAACTGGCTCAACTGTGACGGGGACGAAGAAGACGCCCGGTTGAAAACTTGTGCGAAAATGCTGGCTACGGAGAGCCGCGGGCCTTACCGCGCGAGGAAAAGCCGCACAGCTTGAGCGAAGTGGTGCGAAATATAGTGTTGAGGATGAAAGTGAAAATATTCGGGGCCAGTGGGCTCAAAGTGACGGCGTTAGACTGCGCGCGTGGTTTGCTTAAGATCACGGTGCACACACACTCCCTCGCTCAGATACCCTGCGTGGATTCGCTTCAGCGTTCCACGTTTCAAGAGAACGAGATGTGTAACTTTGCCCACGATGCCGTTTTCTCTACCGAGTGCGAGAAGGCCCCGGTACTCATGTTCCACAAGTGTGAAAATAAGGGACCTTTAGAGGAATTCAACGAAGTCTATTACAAGCTCGCTATCGTGTTAGTTCAGCTCAGTTCGCAGACCGGAGTGAGATCCCTTAAAGAACTTTTCTGCAACATTGATATGACGGGCTCTACTTTTTGAGAAGTTTGTTTCATAGGTGTTGTGTTTTTATTGTGTTTGTAACACCTCGAGACAAAAAACGGCAACTCGTGTGAACGGTTGTACAATCCGTAATTGTAGATATTGTTTTTTAATCTATTACGACCAGAAGCGTTTGCTTTATTTAACGCATCCTTGCGTCCTTTTCAGGGCGATACAGCGAGCGATCGGGGAATGGGGTTCATCTCCACGGTGTTCTGACTATGGCTAAATTGCTTTTTTACGGGTGTCTTTGCTTATGTGTGATTATAACCTACACGTTCGTCTATGCGGAAAGAGAAGTGTCCGTGTCAGCTTGGACAGGCGAGGACTGCACACTGCCGTGTCTAGGCGTCAATTACACCGGGGTGAAATTACACTACCTCAGGTGAACTCGTCACAAGCAGAAAGTGCTGCTGCTGTTTGAGACAGGGTTAGCCCGAGAAACCACAAACGCTCAGACTTTCAAGATCGGGTTTGTATCCAGGATCCGCTGTTCCCAGGAGAAAACTTGAGCGTGATTCTAAAGAAGGTAACACCGCGAGATAGTGCTACGTATCGGTGTGACGCCGTATAAACATGAGCGGACGACAACGATCATCCGTAATTTCGTGCGTTTGATTGTCAGGGAGCGAGAAAGCTCCACATACCCCGAACCCAGCACACGACCGGTTGACAAGGAGACAACGCGGTTCCTCCGCGCGAGTGTCACAAAGCGAGAACGCTACACATTTGCCGAACCAACTAAGCGTCCCCGTGAGCCGGAGACTACATGGCTAACGCGCTCTAGTGTCACGCCGGGAAAACAAATAATGTCTCCGAACCTACAACCCCAGAAAACGTCGAGTCTTGGACATCCGAACCTACGAGATTTACAGAAAAAGGCCCCCCGTTGGAGAGACCTTCGGACACTGGGTTGATCTTCTACTCGCACTGGTCGTGTTAATCACTCTTGTCGGCGCTCTGTGGATTTGCGATTGTGAAAAATTGTTCCAAAGATAAGTGTACATAAACTGTATTTAACCTGTTTTTATCGTTTTCACTTCATTTAAGTTTGTTCACATAAGTGCATGTACTTTGTAAGTTTGTACTCGGTGTTTACGCTTTGTCATCAATAAAACTTGTACTTGTGAAATGTTTCTATTGTTTGCAATCAATGTATAAAGCACATAAAATACAACACGTCTTTTCGTTTTTATTTCATCTTTTATTTCTGCACTGTTTGGTATCATGCACAGATTTTAACATGTAGGTATGGCAAGTAACATCCGTTCATAAAGAGAAAAACTGGTTTATTTAGCCAAATATTTCAAATCGGGAAAAGACAGTTTGATGTCTTGGTCGGTCTCCAGCAGGTTTAGGAAACGCAGACATCTTTCATCTCCTTTGCCCATCAAGTGGTCCACCAGTTCGATCATTCGGTTTACGGCGTGACTACAGCAACACGACTTGAGATTATTGTACTCGCGGTGATTAAGTAGACCGCACTCATGTACCTTGTTCAGGATAAGCCTATGGTCTCCAGACAGAATCGAAACCAGTGAAGTTTTGTTGCATCTCATTATAGCTTTCGCTGACCTGGAAATAAAACATAGATAAGAAAAGAATTATTACTAAGATGTTACTATAAAATGAAATGGCTAAAAAAAACACACAAGTTATCTCACACTTTTGCGTGGCAGGTATCCGCTAGATGCGATGTGGAGGAAATGCTCATAATTTTTTTTGTCTCTTTGGGACCGATTTTTCAGACTCCGAAATGTTTCAAGAACAATTGTTAGTTTGTGAACCTGATCTCAAACAACGGTAATAATTTGTCCCGCACGTAAGAGGTATTTCAGATAGTTGATTCTACAATTGTATGGGTACGGTAAATAAGAGCAAATGTGATCCGCTGAGATTGTACAGAAGCGCTTAGACTTTGCCTTGATTTTTTTTTATACAGAGCGCAATATCAGGGTTGTCCTCCAAAACCCAGTGTGGAACCGCATCTCTGCAGAGTTCCTGGGAAGTTTGAAACGCAAAATGTAACTGTTCAACATTGTTCACTAACTCTAAACCACTCGATATTTGCGAGAAAAATAAATTGTGTGCCTATAACGCGGTGCTTGAAAACCTGTGCCTGAAACTATGTACAATAAAGTATGGGCCTCTAAACATTTTGCCTGAAACTTTTTTTTTTGCCAGCAACTGTGTCAAAATGATACTATAAAAGGAAGATAGCTTTCAAGTCTGAGACACATGCACTGTTATAACTCTAACAGGATACAAGCGTGTATGTGTGTTTTTTAAATATAATTTACAGGACTTTACCGAATAGAAAGCATGGCCTCGGAAAAAAAACAGGTCCAAGGTTTATACGTGCCGGTGTTACATGTTTGCAGACAGGGGTTAAGTTGGTCAATTCAAGTTCAGCGGGTATCCGTGCAATAACTAATTTTCCGCGCTCTAAAGCTCAGTGTGCTAATTTTGTGTGTACTGCTCATCTTTAACAGCATCAAAAATGTCTCCATCTCAGTCTGTGTCAGGTACGCATTGATACAGAATGGAAGCACCTTCTGTCCAGCACCGATGATTTTTTTTTCACCTAGCTTACGCGTTTATTGTTTCCACATATAGCGGAAGTATGGAGCCCGGGATAAAGAGAGGAGATGTCCTTTTTGCAAGCAACTCGTGGTTGTATCCGATCAAGGTGG
Source organism: Neogobius melanostomus (assembly GCA_007210695.1). Classification (NCBI taxonomy): domain Eukaryota; kingdom Metazoa; phylum Chordata; class Actinopteri; order Gobiiformes; family Gobiidae; genus Neogobius; species Neogobius melanostomus. The sequence goes on from VHKM01000885.1 coordinate 32,326, forward strand.
GAGACGTCATCATGTTCAGGACAAAAGCGAGAAAGAACCCCATTGTACACCGAGTTGTGAAGAGTCGCCAAAAGTACAGAGTATTGTTTAAATATATTTTTCTTAACCTTGTACGAAGCTTTATGTGAAACCTCGATACGGCTTTTCCAGCACACTGAGAAAGCGTACATCACTTATCTCGATTTTTTTCTCCCCCATCTAGGTCCAGCGGGGAATATGTATACCTGACTAAAGGAGACAAGAATGACTTCGATGATAGCCACAGGATTTACGAACCGGGACAACGCTGGTTGGAAAAGGAAGATGTTCTCGCACGAGTATTTTGGTCGGTCTTAGCACATCCATCCATCCATCCATTTTCTTCCGCTTTATCCGGGGCCGGGTCGCGGAGGCAGCAGTCTCAGCAGAGATGCCCAGACTTCCCGATCCACGCACACCTCCTCCAGCTGTTCTGGGGGGACCCCGAGGCGACACCAGGCCAGCTCGGAGACATAGTCCCACCAGCGTGTCCTGGGCCTTCCACGAGGCCTCCTCCCAATAGGACATGCCTGGAGCACCAGGAACAGCTGGCTCCTTTCGACGTGAGGGAGCAGCGACTCTACCCACGAGCTCCTCCCGGGTAACTGAGCTCCTCACCCGATCTCGGAGGGTGCACCCAGCCACCCTGCGAAGGAAACTCATTTCGGCCGCTTGTATTCGCGATCTTGTCCTTTCGGTCATTACCCAGATCTCATGACCATAGGTGAGGGTGGGAACGTAGATCGATCAGTAAATCGAGAGCTTTGCCCCTGACTCAGCTCCCTCTTCACCACAACAGTCCGATACAGCGACCGCATCACTGCCGACGCTGCACCGATCCGTCTATCGATCTCACGCTCCATCCGTCCCTCACTCGTGAACAAGACCCCGAGATACTTGAACTCCTCCACTTGAGGTAAGGACTCCCCACTGACCTGAAGCGGGGAAACCACCTTTTTCCGGTGGAGAACCATGGCCTCAGATTTGGAGGTGCTGATCCTCATCCCGGCCGCTTCACACTCGGCTGCAAACCGCCCCAGTGCGTGCTGAAGGTCTTGATTTGATGAAGCCAACAGAACAACATCGTCTGCAAACAGCAGAGATGAGATCCTGAGGTTCCCAAACCGGACACCCTCCGGCCCCTGGCTGCGCCTAGAAATTCTGTCCATAAAGGTAATGAACAGAACCGGTGACATAGGGCAGCCCTGGCGGAGACCAACACGCACCGGAAACAAGTCTGACTTACTGCCGGCAATGCGAACCAAGCTCCTGCTACGGTCATACAGGGAACGGACAGCCCTTAGCAGAGGGCCCCGGACCCCATACTCCCGGAGCAACCCCACAGGGCACCACGAGGGACACGGTCGAACGCTTTCTCCAGATCCACAAAGCACATGTGGACTGGTTGGGCGAACTCCCACGAACCCTCGAGCACCCGATGTAGGGTATAGAGCTGGTCCAGTGTGCCACGACCGGGACGAAAACCGCATTGTTCCTCCTGAGTCCGAGGTTCGACTATCGGCCGGATCCTCCTCTCCAGCACCCTGGAGTAGACCTTACCGGGGAGGCTGAGAAGCACGAGCTACAGCACGCTTGGCCTGCCGGTACCTCTCAGCTGCCTCCGGAGTCCCACAAGCCAAAAAGGCCAGGTAGGACTCCTTCTTCAGCTTGACGGCATCCCTTACTTCCGGGTGCCACCACCGGGTTCGGGGATTGCCGCTGCGACAGGCACCAGAGACCTTACGGCCACAACTGCGAGCAGCCGCATCGACAATGGAGGAGGAGAACATGGTCCACTCGGACTCCATGTCTCCAACCTCCCTCGGAATCTGGGTGAAGCTCTTCCGGAGGTGGGAGTTGAGACCCTACTGACAGAGGGATCCACCAAACGTTCCCAACAGACCCTCACAACACGTTTGGGCCTGCCAGGTCTGACTGGCTTCCTGCCCTGCCAGCGGATCCAGCTCACCACCAGGTGGTGATCAGTTGGCAGCTCAGCCCCTCTCTTCACCCGAGTGTCCGAGACACGCGGCGGAGATCAGATGACACAACTACAAAGTCGATCATCGACCTCCTGCCTAGGGTGTCCTGGTGCCACGTGCACTTATGGACACCCTTGTGCTCGAACATGGTGTTCGTTATGGACAAACTGTAACTAGCACAGAAGTCCAATAACAGAACACCACTCGGGTTCAGATCGGGGAGGCCGTTCTTCCCCATCACCCCCGTCCAGGTCTCACTGTCGTTACCCACGTGGGCGTTGAAGTCCCCAGTAGAACAATGGAGTCCCCAGTCGGAGCACTATCTAGTACCCCTCCCAGGGACTCCAAGAAGGCCGGGTACTCTGCACCGATGTTGGGCCCGTAGGCCGAGACAACGGTGAGAGATCTGTCCCCAACCCGAAGGCGTAGGGACGCGACCCTCTCGTTCACCGGGTGAACTCCAACACATGGCGGCTGAGCTGGGGGGCTATGAGCAAACCCACCCCAGCCCGCCGTCTCTCCCTGTGGGCAACTCCAGAAAAATGGAGAGTCCAGCCTCTCTCCAGGAGTTGGGATCCGGAACCCAGGCTGTGCGTGGAGGTGAGCCCGACTATATCTAGCCGGTATCTCTCAACCTCCCGCACAAGCTCAGGCTCCTTCCCCCCCAGCGAAGTGACGTTCCATGTCCCGAACGCCAGAAGCTGCGCACGCGGACCAGGTCGTCGAGGCACCCGCCTTTGACTGCCACCTAGTCCTCTCTGCACCCGACCCCTGCGGGTGGTGGGTCCACAGGAGGGCGGGCCCATGTCGTCCCTTCGGGCTGTGCCCGGCCGGGCCCGTGGGCAGAGGCCCGACCACCAGACGCTCGCATTCGAGCCCCAACCCCAGGCCTGGCTCAAGGGTGGGGCCCCGGCTGCGCCATACCGGGCGACGTCACGGTCCTTGCTTTTATACTATCCATAGGAGTCTTCGAACTGCATTTCGTCTGACCCGTCACCTAAGACCTGTTTGCCATGGGAGACCCTACCAGGGGCATGAAGCCCCAGACAACATAGCTCCTCGGATCATTCGGGCACTCAAACAACCCCACCACGTTAAGGTAGCAGTTCACGGGATCTTAGCACACATTATCATTATTTATATATATAATTTGTGTACTCACTGTATGAATACGCTTTTTTGTTTAGGTCTGTTCCGAGCATTGGAAAGATTTTACTTCCGATTATAGAATTCCCTGTCGTTAAAATGAGTTTTTTTCCTGGTTGTTCACAAGCACTATAAGCCAATGGTTTGAAAACGTCATTAACCCGGGCACACGTTCTGTTTCTATTTTACAGTACATTGCGGGTCTCCTAATGGTAATCCTCTCATTTTGTACGAAGAGTGATCATGTCCGAGATGCAGTCAAGTGTATGCTAGAAAATGTTACAGAAACTGGAGCCTTTTTTCCCCACCGTATATAAATGATGATTTACTTTTGAAAATAAAATGAATATGTGAATGTTTTTTTATTACATAGTTCAATGAAATGTATGTAAAGAAAGTGGTTTTAAACAAGTGTTGTATGTTTTTATGACTGTAACGAAAAATGTATCACGTATTGTATATTCCCAGTAGCGCTCTTAGTCTATCATTAAAGCAAGAAAACCTTCAAGCTCTGACCCGTTTATGATGACAATATCCCTGGAAATGAAAGAACCCTAAAGGGGCCTAGTTTGCTAAACGTGCGTAATGGAAAATAAGCTCGTGGACAAATGAACACGAATGTACAATGTGATGAAAGAAACTCTGTAGCTAAACGAGCACTATTACACTAAAGAAATTCTCGATTTCGCTTACATTGAGAGAACGTAGTTTCAATGGACTTATTATATAATACGCACGGACTAACAGGTACAAGGCTCTTCAAGGGTTTGTTTTCTTTCCAGCCTTAGGACCAAGTGATGCTTAAACCAATATCTAATCCTTTACATTCGTGACAAGTATTGACTACATAATGAGAATACATGAGACACGGACACTGTACGGTTCATTTTATATTTTTATTATTGTACGTACGGCAACATGGAACAAAAAAAACACAGCATACTTTTTACTACAATAAACATAGTTTGTCCAACACAGAAATTGTCTAACGAGATATTGAACACGTAAATCAAACAATCACCTAGGGAGTGTCATTGTTTTGTCATTTGGCTTTCCCCGTACAAATAAAAACAATAATGTAAAACCTTTCACTTTTTGATCAGGTACCGTCCATTGTGTTTTGAACAATGTCCCGTTGGGATTCCGGGTTCGAGTAATTGGTTTCAAAACTGCGCAAGATCTGGGTTCATGTAACTGTGACAAGTGAACGCTTTTGGCCAAGTTCTTCAAGTAACTTATCATAAAATTGCTCTGGGGTCCCGGTAGCTTTGACTTCTTACTGAATAGCTTGGACTTCTTTTCGGTGCCCGGGAACGCGTTTCGAGTACTTTCTTCTTGGACTTCTTTTCGGTGCGAGGGACCCGGTTTCGAGTATTTTTGTTTTACGAGAGGCTGCTTGCTCGGGCTCACTTTGCTGCTTGGGTTTCGTGCGGGCATCGCGATGACGAGCTCACATCACGAACATTCTCTGGTTCTCTTCGGATTCTCTGTCAGAGTCAGCGTACAACCCTCTCTCGGAGCTGCGGAGTTCGCTATTTCTTCCCTCTGTCGATTCCTCAACAGCTATCTCCTCAACCGAGCGGTCCGAGCTCCCCTCCTTAAGCAAGGGTTTCCCAGCCCCCCGTATGAGCTGTTTGCACTCGATTGTCCTCGATTGGTTCTGGGAGACTTCAGAGACACCAGGGTGACAGCTGCAATTAACTGCTCCCGTTTTTCTTTCGGAGAGAGCTTCTCTGGACCGTTCGAAGTCGGTTGACCGGTTCGTTATGGTGAGAATTGCGCGGAGTTAGAAGAGCAGCGATGTCTTGCAACTTCGAGCCGTCACAGGGCTACGCTGGCAAGATTCCTCAGGTCGTCTTTTGCCGGAGCGGAGCGGGTGTTTCGCTCCGGATCTTTTTCGAGCTCTACAGTTTCCCCTTCGTATCTCGTGGCATTTGCAATGTTCAGAGTAAGCGTAGGAATTTTTCCGTGTTCCCCGCATGTCTGCGATCCACTTTCTGGTGGTGAGAACTTGACTCGAGCTCCTCTTGACATTCACCCGAGTTGTAAAACAGGCGTTTGCGAATAGGGGGTACTCGCCAAGCTCACGGGTTTTAGAGATTTTTTCGACCCTGCTCCTGTGCCTAAGTGTTTTAGTCAGCGTATCGCGTCTGAGCGCTTCATCGTCTCCGCTCGAGCTAAACGCCGGGGTTCCCGTAGCCGCCGGCCACGAGTGCACTGGGCCCACCTTGCGATCAGGCTCTACGGTTCTTTTTCCAATCAGATGCACCGGGAGCTGGTGACTCCTCGTCCTCCGAATCCAAACGTATTACGCATTTGAAGCTGCGTGAGGGCCCGTTTCCCTTACCTGAGGCTTTTCGTCTGCGTTTTGAAAACGGGTTCACCTCGTTACCGGGACTTAATCTGCGCGTTTGCTTTCGCGGCGCAACCTTTTTTCTCGTACCTCTCTGCATCTGGAAACCTTCCACGCTTCGGTGTTGCCGTTCCTGCTGCCCCGCTCGTAATCGTCTTGCTCTCTGCTGCGCTGCTTTTCCTGTCCACAGCGCTGCATCTATGAAATCGTCTTCGTATCGGTATTCGTTCGGAGTGTCTCGTCCTCATTGTCCGTGGTCGAACCCAAACTCTCACCGCAGAGATCCTCTCCTGCGTTCGGACTCTTTCTCTTCGCCACTCGCCTCCACCGCCTCGTCACTGAACAATTTGGACTCATGGCTCGGAATGCACAGAGGCTTCGCGCGTCCCAGAGCGGTTCTTTTACCGCGAGCCCCGGACTGGGCTTTCTCGAAACAAACGAGTCCTCCTTTATCGACCGCATCCCGTTCATCGGATCTCGGGTAGTCAGGAATACAGCAGACACGTTGCGGGTCCAGTTGTCCGAAGAACTCGAATCTAGGCAATCCACCAGAGCTTTGCTGAGCGTGTCCCGCAGACCGTAGCTTCGGAGTACGTCGACCACTGTTCGGTTACTGATGACCCAGTCGCGGAGAAGCGCTCCGTTTCTCTTGTTGAGCAACTTGTCCCGCAGCCCTAGGAGAGTGCAAACCGCTTTCCTTCTGATCTCTTCGTATTTCAGCCAAGGTTCGCTCAGCAGCACCGTTGACATGTTCTTTATCCAAGACGAGATCGGAACGGGATCCGGCACCACCGCAGTGCAGATATCCATCTCGCTGTCGCGAAAACATTCTTGCCACATTCTTCTTCTTTTTCTTCTTCTTCTTCTTCTTCCATTTTCTTCAGCGTCTTCAGGCAGATATTCGTGTGTAGAGTGCTGCGATTTTGCTCTCCTTAGGGAATTCTCGCTTGACACCACTTCAGTCTTTGAAGCTCTTCTCATTTGCCGTGGTACGTGCGTAGTTTCAGAAACAGCACCTTCACCTTAGCATACATCTGCACCAGCTTTTTTTCTTTTACCTAAGCCGCGTCGTGCCTGATTATCGCCTGCAACATTTTTGTACTTTGACAGCGTTATCAGCGGTTTCGTGCCGGAACAGCCCTTCCCAGTTTCGCGTCATGTCATTGTGCTCCGTCCCGCATCTCACGTGAACGTATTTCAAAGTGGTTTTGATCAGCTCAACACCACATCGCGTTAGTCTGCTCCCGCAATGCGCTAAGCGCTTCTCGTTGACTCTGGAGCGAAAACCTCGATCAGTCGCGTAAACCGACAAACCTCGTAAAACGTTTCACCTTGGATAATGCGCCGTGCAATAGCTCGGCCACAGCGAATGCGTTCGGAATTTGCTGTCCATGAATTTCACGGCAGATTCCGCAACTTCGACCATCGTAGGATCGGTGATCATTCGCCCTACGTGTTTCGGCAAGTAATTGCACCACCCGTGAGGACTGACTCGCTTGACGAACGCTGTCAGAGCGCTGTCACGTCGTCCCGGGCCCCGGGCATGTTACGGTATAGGTTCCGATCGCGGACCTCTCGCTGTCGCGGTAGAAAAGCTGTGCCGCCCCGCGTGCTGGGTGACCACGGGAATCACCTTCTCCCTACGGCCCCTTTGCATCTCTCGGTTCGAACAAAGAACGCTGTGTAGTTTCGGTGCGCCAACAACACGTGCTTCACGCCGGCTTTGTCTGAGCTCGCTATGGATCCGAGCTCGTTTCCCCCTCAATGTCCACCAGGTCCATGAGCGCTACCAGGAGAGAACGCGAAGGCTGTTGTTCTGTTGCTTTCCGGTCCCGTATGGCACTGCTCCGGATGATTTTCTGAACATTCTCGGTCTGAAGTTTTTCTCTTTTTCAGATAATCCATTTTGCTTGCTCACCATAAGCTCAGCCACTGCCCGGAACAACCCGTTCGCCGCTTTACATTCGAAAATGTCTTTGTGATCGTAGGCATGGTACCAAGGAGGAATCTCTGTCACGATGATTTCCTGCATTGCCTGGGCCATAATAGCGTTCTTAAAAAAAAAAAAAAAAAAGAAGCTTTTTACTTCTCCTTTCTTTTCTGTCCTTTCCGAGGAGTCGTGAAAAATGTGGTGCTCTGCGCCTTGTCGAATATCCTATGCGGTCTTTTCCAACCTCACAGCTCAAAATCCCTCAGTGGCTCTGCGCTTAGCTATAAGTTATCAGGGCTTTGTAGGAGAGTCTTAACCATTCCCCCGTGAATGATAGGCAGAGAAGCTTAATCCTCTTCAGATGTTAAGCTTTTAAATATTCAATCGATATTCTTTTCTCTCTTTCCAAGTTTCCGCAGACAATGGAAACCTTAATCTTGAATCGAGGAAGAACTTTTCATGCGAGCCTTTGGGTCATTCAAACACGACTAGACTGACTCCTATGTTCACGGGCTTAGTTTGCAATGCCTCCTCCCACACGTGTGACCTCTCCCAATGAATGTTCATCCGAGCGGGGGGATGGCGCGGATCCAACACATTGAGGCAGAAGAAATACATTGGGGCGGAAGAGATATTAGAGGCAGAGAAATAATTGGGCGGATGAAAACGCTAGGCGGGTTGAGAGCGTAACGAGAAGAACTTGTTGCCCTTTTGTAAGCTCAGATTTTGCCGAAGTGACAAGACTAAGTACGAAATAAAGTATAGAAGTCCAGCTTAATTTCAGTGTAAATTATTTTATTACAATTACACATACATTACATAATACATTATTGTTCGCACTCATTGTATTTCAACGGTTTTTGAAATTTTTATTTTTGTATTCACAGAGTAAAAATGTGTATATTAGATAGAGGATATTAGTCAAATACTGCATACATATGTATTACAAACGTTCCTCTTTATTCAGACATGTGTGTTTACAACAATAAACTGTCACATTCCCTTACGTTGGGTGTTTTCTTTTCATATCAATGTACTGATATATGATACAGAATAGACAATACATGTTTAACATGGAAACAAAACAAAACACTTTAGCACATTTCCTTCACTTTGGCGATCAGATCAGAGAGTTCCCGTATACTCCCAGTATGTTTTTGAAATTCCCCTTTTCTGCAGTGAGGACAGGACCGAGAAGCTTTCATCCATTCTTTAACACATACATCGCATCCAATAAGAGTCCAGCAACAGCTTGCGATCACGGGCTCCACCGTTGTGTCTGAAAAAGAAATTTTGTAAAAAGCGTAAGAGAATCTACCTAGATATTGTCTATTTTGGCTCACAAAAACATGCTCGCCTACCATGGCAGATTAGACAGTTAAAGGCGTCGGTCACGGCTGAAGCTACACTGTTCGTTTTCTCCTGTAAGATCACTTCTGCAATGTCAGAAAACCTTTCCATGCATCGTTTAAGTGTGTTAGCTTTGCACGAACCTGCCAAACTTGTTTCGCTAGCTCCTCCGTGTTTCTCTGGATACTGAAAGAAACACATTCAAATTGTTAATTACGTATATCCTTTACTAGAACTGAAAAACATGAAAACAAATATTTGTTAAACACCCGTTGAAGTATGCAATGGACAAATAAGTACAAATACGAATCTGGATCATGTAACGAGAGACACAATACATACCTGGAAGATTTCATTATTTTTTCAAAAGAGCTCGATAATCCAGCTGTTTTATGGCCAAAATCTTCTGAGGTTTTCGCTTCCAGTACGCGGATCCTGAAAAAAAAGGATATCGCCGAAAACGTTTTTTACAGCATGTCCCTCGAAACACGGTCAAAATATCTTTCGACATGTGCGTAGTACCTTTTGTGTGTTCTGTGTCCAAATCTCAGTTCCTCGGGCATCGGTGAGGATCCTTTCATCGTCTTCTTTCAGAAATGTTTTAACTGCAGTCGAGATGCCCGTCACACATGCCTCGCTTTCGGTAAATGAAAAATGTTCACCCTCCACGGTTTAATTCTCCACCTCCACATCCACTAAATGAATCTTCCTAAACATTTTGACACAATGGGAACTAGTCATTACTGTGCAAATGTTACAATAAATCGTTTTTACTATACAACCTACCTTTGAACGTGTTTCCTGCTTCATTTGGCTTCTTTAACAAAGCCTTGTTGTTCGTCTTTTCTTTCGAGGTGGCATTTCAGAATTGAAATGAATCGTGACCGAGGCATAGCTCCGGGGAGAGGTTGGAGTTTCTTCAGATACCCCGGGCGCATCATCTTCGAAACCGTTGAGGTCCCTTCTCCCATCCTAGGCACCGTACTCGAGGGAGCGGTTGGAGTTTCTTCAGATACCCCGGGCGCATCATCTTCGAAAACCGTTGAGGTCCCTTCTCCCATCCTAGGCACCGTACTCGATGGAGCGGTTGGAGTTTTTCAGATACCCCGGGTGCATCATCTTCGAAAACCGTTGAGGTCCCTTCTCCATCCTAGGCACCGTACTCGAGGGAGCGGTTGGAGTTTCTTCAGATACCCCGGGCGCATCATCTTCGAAAACCGTTGACGTCCCTTCTCCCATCCTAGCACTGTACTCGAAGGGAGCGGTTGGAGTTTCTTCAGATACCCCGGGCACATTATATTTCACAACCTTTGAGGTTCTTCTCCCGCATCCAATTTTGTATCAACGTTGTCTTCGATACTCGTAGACAGTACAGGGTATAGAACATCTGTGATACAGGATGGAGCCTCGGATACCTTGTCTCCGACAGATTGACAATGTGACGCTGATCTTATTTCACTCTGGGCTAGGTCTACCCCATGCACATGATGCTCACCCGTGAAGAATGGGAATGTGCCCCCGGGAAGCGCAAGTACTACCTCGTTTCCTTTCGCGAGGAACACCGAATCCGGGCTAAGCTGTTCAAAGGGAAAAAAGACAGAGATGTCACATATACTAAAGTCGAACCGAGTAATTGAAATAATTACAAACCTGGAATATTTTCCCAATATTGGTAGTTGTCAAATCCTTGCGCGGTATAAACCACAGTAGATTGCCCCTACGTAATGTGCACACTCCCATTCCTGAACAGCTAGAGTTTACAGAGAGGTTGTTCGAGTCCGAGCGTTTTTCATTGTGCACTGGGAGACAAAAAATGTGCCTGAATTGGGCTAGATATAAGAGCTCGTGGGCCTGGCTAATGTGTACACCTTTTGAGGTGGACTTTGTCAGTGAGTGAGCAAGCGAGTGAGTGAGTGAGTGAGTGAGTGAGCGAGCGAGCGGCGAGTAAGACACGGTCCAGCAACAGCCTTATATCTGAGTCAAAACAATTTGTCAGGACCCACCCACGCAAACCATGCACATTACTATACTTGGCGACCCTATTCACTGTATAAGATGTCAGTTCGGACTACTATAAAAACAGAAATGAGTTTTTACAAATATCGATGACAAGGATGACGTTCTTACAATCAGCGTTTCATTATAGTTGCAGCGCTTATCGACAGCGTGAATGCTCAATTCGTGGGCACGTTGAATGAAAATCCCTGTCCATCAGATGTACGAGAGTGCAAACAAGGAGACCCGAGGATAAGCGGAGACGTGATTTTTCCTTGTGACATCAGGTCACTCTCGATTATAATCCCGTGCCGATACAGATGTCAATTGGGTTACGCTTTAATCCACGTGACTGGATATCATTATTCTTGCCAAGTGCTCTGTGAGCACGGATCCTACGCGCTGACACAAAGCCCTACCGATGTAACCTGCCAAGCCACTTGTCCGATCGGAGAACGTGTGCTTCTACGGGGCAACAACTGGCACGACACGATCTGCGGAAACCCAGAAGATTACTTAGAACCGGGAGATTTCACCGAAAAAATAAACTCCAAAGAGTTCACCGAAACTTTGACAAAGCTCGCTTCGGACTGGGTCCCGGCTATTCAGAATCTGACGTGAACCGTATTGCGAGATTCTCTCCATGAAGACGATCTGGAGTGCCGTACCAGCTTCGAGGGAGTGCTTGGGAAAATCAAGTCTCCTGTGGAAACCTTGTACGCTCTGTTGAATAACATCTCGTCCTACGAAACCGCACAGAGACTGTTCAAAAACGTAGTTCAACCGTTCGTTCGAGGACGCGGTTTGGAGCCCCGCGTTTCAGTTAGATTCCATGACCCCGGTGAGGTGCACGTGGTTTACGAAGAGAACGACTTCGTGATAGAAGCCAAAATTACCATTCCCGCATCCCTCGAGCAAATGTACACACCTGAAATGGTGCAATGGCGCATTCTAGGAGTATTCGGCGAACCCTTGGTTGCGGGTGGACACTCGAGATCCGTATTTCTACTTCGCAATACGAGATGAACGCGGGTCCCAAATGGGCTTGGGCGCGATCGAGCGGTTTCTTTGTCACAACGGTGGATGTTTCCTTGCGTGTGAAATATTTTTATTGCGGACTTTTCGACGGGATATCGGTCCAGGCTGTGATCTTTGACAAGACCAAGGGGAAGCCGTGAGATATTCGGAAACCAGGCGCGTCAAATGCGTTGGCGACCCACCCGGAACCCGGATTGTAATTGCACGCGTGACCTGTGAATTACAACCAGCCCAGGGTCTGTGTTCGTCCTCGTGCATCTCCCAAGGTTTTTCCCGCACGTGTGGAAAGGCGAGAACGGCAACGATTGGACGCTGCGAGTTACACACGACGAACCCCGGGCGTACTCAACGGGCAAGGACGGTCTTGTACGGATCCGTGTCACCGAACGTGGAAACTTTTGCTTGTCACGGCGGACATTTTCTCACTTTCAGTGGGACCGAGCAAAGACGCTCCGACCGCACCACTAGACGTGATGAGATGCGACGTGGTACTGCTTGAGTTTGAAGCGTGGACCGAGAGCCGGATCCCGAGCAGAAACACCTTTACATCAGAGTAGCAGTGCGTTCGCTGTCCGAAAGAAACGAGGTTTTTGTTCCGCTTGCGGCCGAGGACGCCTTGAAAACGCTGATCCGACAGAGTTGGGGCACCAAGGTAGGCGTCAAGCTTCGCTTCCGGGAATCAAAGCGATCCCCGCCCCGGCGGGAGGACGTCGCCGCGGTACTGGACGCCAGTCCAGTACCGCCAGGTCCAGTGACTGGACCGCCAGGTCAGTGACCTTCCAGATGCACGGGAATCTAACCCGCGAATCGTGGTCTCGAAGTGGACGCTCTCACCGTGAGATTTTCGGATTTTGCCCAGATGAACAATGTGTACGGTCAAAATTTAGAGTTGGTTCCCGGTGTGTTGGCTGGACAAGTCTCGCATTTGATGCGCAGCGTGCGGAAAACACCCTTCAACGTGTTTAACTGCGTGGGGGATGAGACTCTGTGTTCCTCTCTGAAAGTATTGTCGAAGGGCGACGGCGTCGTGGTATGGGAACCGGGACACGACGAGATCCTGTCTAAGTGTGATGACATTGCCCCGGATCCCCAGAGTTGCGTGGTTTGCCGGAGCGGAGCCGTGACCGCGATCTGCTCGTTGCACGTTTCGCCGGACATTTTCACGGGCGACACCGGACCTCGGTTGAAGTTGGAGTACTCTCGCACCCAGGCTACCCGCGGACCCGCTATCCGAGACTAGACTACGAGAGTTGGGTTCAATCGTGTCCTCGTACGGAGCGTTTCTGAATGTCGAGTTTCCCAACGGGACCTCAAACTTAATATGCTCTATGGAAGAGACACCTGGTCGCTGGTTTTTCGGCCGGTACGATAACGAAAAATATCCCTACGAGGTGACCATATCGGCTGACGAGAATACCCGGAGAGATGGGGTCTGTGGTGTTCGAGGAGCTATCCAAGAGATCCAACAACCGAGCGGGAATAGTGGTCTCCCTACCCACCTTGGCATACCAGCCGATCGACGACTGCAGGCGAATGATCCTCTTTAACAGGCACTCAATCCATTACCGGAAAGATATGTATTTTTTCTACTCTTTGGAGCTTCTGATCCACGCAGTTACGGATATGGCAAGATGGGGTGCGCAGATACTCTCTGGGATACCTGGACACACGTATTCGGAATCTCGAAAAGTGCCTTTTTTCTCCGAGCTGTATGATCGAGCGATGCCGGCCGCGGAAAAGAAACTCACGCTGCGATACTGGTACACGAGAAACGGATCGTTTGACGACGGATTTCGTTCCAACGCCCTGGTCCAAGGTGTGTACAAGCTGGAAGGGGGCATGTTTTCCAACGCGCACACGAGAGCGACCCGCTGCTGAAAAGCTTCGCCCTGGTGCCCGGGTGCCGAATCTCAGATTGGGGCTTTCTTCTGACATGAATGTAGGCGCCCCGATTACGGTGAGTCAAGACCTCGCTCTGGAGACCGTGCACGAGGTGAAGTTCGTACCATATGGGGCTCAAACGGTGGCCCTTAATCACCTTGGAAAAGTCGCCTTTGTTGATCAGGAGAGAAGCGTGATCTGTATACATTCCCTCTGGCCCTGTCGAGGAGTTGGAGCAAAAACCTCTGAGGAGTAACGGGACACAAACAGCAAACACCTCGGATCACAGGGTGATACTCCGACTGGGCATATGGAAGATACGCGCATCGGGAGTGGGGACGAATACGTGGCCTATCAGTTTTTCTAGGGTTTAATTGGACAGAGCTTAAGTTTGACTATACGGACTGTTCTCAAGTGGCCTGCAGAGGATTGCCGAGTCTCAGGGCGCTTGCGAACGCGTTTGCTCTACGTGCGCATGGAACAAAGCGAGCCTGGCGCTTGCGAGCGCGCAAACCGAGTTCGAGGGGGCCAGGCCGTCGCTGTACGCGGTCTTGAACGACCTGGCCGCTATCATGGACACCCACATATCGAACGCGGAAGAGGACAGACCGGCTCGCTTCGACAACCTCTTGATGTACAGCAGAAAGACGTCGTCGGGTGAGCCCCTGCTACACCTGGATATCATGAAAACGTACAGGACTTGGATAGAAAATGCGCTGGATGACATACTCAGAGATTTTCCGCACGAGCACCGGCTGAGCGCGGCGGAGAATTCGCAAACGCTGCTTTTTACATTCAACAACACGGATTTCAGCGAGTTGATGGAGTCTTGGAAGAGCACGGCGTTCAGGTTGTCCGTTCAGTTGAACGCTGTTACCTTCGCGTTCCATACAGCGCACCGAGTCTTACTCTCTTGCGCCCAGGGAGTCCTCAGGTCTGACATGACGGGATGCGCGCCCGGGTTCGGTGCCGAATTTTACACCGATACACCCGTGAGGATCCGATTGCAGTCATCCTCTAGACTCACAATGATCGTCAAAAGAGAACACTGGACACCCGTTTCGCTTTCTCGCTGGTACATGCCTTTCCTCGACTTGTCGAAAGGCAACAGGACTTGTTGGCTGGACAGGCCCATGGTGAGCGGCGCGCGGTTCAACTACAGCGCTGACTACAAGGAACCTGAGGGAGACTTCGGAAGGAACCAGCTACTAGATGGTTCGATTAGTCTTTCGCCCCTATACCCAGGTTGGACGACCGATTTGCACGTCAGGACCGCTGCGGGCCTCCACCAGAGTTTCCTCTGGTTTCGCCCTGCCCAGGCATAGTTCACCATCTTTCGGGTCCTATCGCACCCGCTCATGCTCCACCTCCCCGACGGTGCGGGCGAGACGGGCCGGTGGTGCGCCCAGAGCCCCGGGGGCCGGGATCCCACCTCAGCCGGCGCGCGCCGGCCCTCACTTTCATTGCGCCACGGGGTTTGCGCACCCTCTGACTCGCGCGCGCGTTAGACTCCTTGGTCCGTGTTTCAAGACGGGTCGGGTGGGTTGCCGACATCGCCGCAGACCCCTGACGACGCGACGCGGTTGGGGCGGACTGTCCTCAGTGCGCCCCAACCGCGTCGCGTCGACAGTCGCGCCGGGAGCAGGGGCCCCGCCCCGGGGGGCGGAGAGGGCGCAGCGAGCACTAGTCCACGGCCCCGGGAAGCGGCGAGGTCCGGGCGGGGGGCGCTGTAAAGCACGCCGCCGGAGCGCCGTGCCACCTTCGCCCCGAGCCTTTCCTGGCCGAACCAGAGCCGGTCGCGGCGCACCGCCACGTTAAGGCCCCCGGGGGGACACCTAACGGGACGGGAGACATTGAACCCCCTCCGGTCCCCGGAGGAGAAAGGAGAGTTGGGTACACGCGGGTGGCGCGGCGCGGGTGGCGCGGGCGAGACGCTCCCGGCGCAATGCCCCGTGCCCCACGGAGACAGAGCGCACCGTCGCCCGGCGCCCGCGGAACACCCAGCTCCGCGGGGATGGGATCCCGACCCAGAGTAAGGTTACGAAGGCGCGGCGTGCGCGGGAGGGGGCCGGAGCCGCCGGGGGGGCCGAGGATCGCCGCCGGTGCCCGGTCCCCTAAGGGAAAGGGCCCTCGTACGACCTTTCGTCCCCCCGCGACCGCACTCCGTCCCGCCGGCTCTGGTTCGGCCAGGAAAGGCTCGGGGCGAAGGTGGCACGGCGCTCCGGCGGCGTGCTTTACAGCGCACCCCGCCCAGACCTCGCCGCTTCCCGGGCCGTGGACTAGTGCTCGCTGCGCCCTCTCCGCCCCCCGTCGCGTCGCCAGGGCGGGGATCGGCCCACGTACAAAGGCGTCAGGGGTCTGCGGCAATGTCGGCAACCCACCCGACCCGTCTTGAAACACGGACCAAGGAGTCTAACGCGTGCGCGAGTCAGAGGGTGCGCAAACCCCGTGGCGCAATGAAAGTGAGGGCCGGCGCGCGCCGGCTGAGGTGGGATCCCGGCCCCCCGGGGCTCCGGGCGCACCACCGGCCCGTCTCGCCCGCACCGTCGGGGAGGTGGAGCATGAGCGCGTGCGATAGGACCCGAAAGATGGTGAACTATGCCTGGGCAGGGCGAAGCCAGAGGAAACTCTGGTGGAGGCCCGCAGCGGTCCTGACGTGCAAATCGGTCGTCCGACCTGGGTATAGGGGCGAAAGACTAATCGAACCATCTAGTAGCTGGTTCCTTCCGAAGTCTCCCTCAAGAGGCTCCTGATTAAAGTTTATGAACTTTGTGCAACCTAGAGTGTGTTCTCTGCAGTCCAGTCAGGACCAGGCTGCAGACACTGAGCGCACAGGCCAGGGGCGAATCAGAGGAGGGGGCTCAGTGGGCAGGGCCCCTCACACTAACACACTCGGGCATTAAAAATCTAATTCTGTCCCAGTCTGAGCAGAACAGCACAACATGTCAGTTTATTTCATATACATTTAGTTCAATCTTGGTGAGGAGTAAAACCATTAAATCTAATACAATTATTGAAAAGAGAAAGGCCAGGCATAAAGTTATAGTTTATTGTGATTTAAATATAACGGCCCCATTACATTTAATCACATTAAACTACCGCCCTTGGATCTCGCTAAAGGTCGGTGCCTTTGTGGCTCTTCACAGGATCAAGGTTGAAAATTTCGGCTCTTGGTCTCTGACTAGTTGACCACCCCTGTACTAGACTTAAAGGTACATTATGCAACTGTTGATGTGGGGGGGAAAGCTGATATTTGTGCGTATTTGACCTTGTAGTGACCCAACAGGCTGTTTAAGTGGTCAGCATGGCGTCTCTACTTTCTATCACAGTGGTCGCCAGGATCAGTTGTTTGGAAGATTTTCGCTGCAGATGGAGCCTCTCACCAGAAAACCTACAAAACAATTGATCCTGGAGCGTTGTAGAGACCACTGTGATAGAAAGTAAAGGGGCTATGCTAATCACTGATACAGCCCCTGGGTCACTACAAGGTCAAATATGATAAATGTAGATGTAAATTTAATTGTGTTTTTTGTTTGCAGAAAAAGTAGCATAATGTCCCTTTTTTAAAAAAAAATTAATTACATTTTTTTAAGCGTTCTCAATCTTATCAACTGCAACACATTTCACAAGTTGACAGCCAACAAATGGTCAGGGGTTTCTCAACTGATTTAGACTAATTTTGGTGTTCTGAGTCCGAATATCACATGCATTTTGCTCTATCAGGTCAACTTTTTGAGATACAGCCATAGTGGGATTCCGATGGTTTGGAGGGAGCCGCGAGACCATGCATCGGATTGTTACTTCTGCGCCATCAATACTACTGGCATCAACCGGAAGAATCGGCACAGCCTCCAGTACCCCGACCTTCCATCTGCCCGCCGTCCAGTTGCTCACTGCGAAGAAATTCCTGTACCAGCGTTCACAGAGCTTCCCGACAGCGACGACGAGGCCACCAGTGCAGACGAGGGAGGATATGCAGAAGAGGAGTATAAGGAACAAGATGGTCCGCAGCCCTTTTCACAATGATCTGGTTCGGGATCTCAGCTTGTCAAAGACTTCCTCCGAGCTGTTGGCCTCCAGACTCAAAGAGAAAAATCTACTTGGCGAGGACGCGCGTATCACTTTCTTTCGTAGAAGGCATGAGGACTACATGGGCTACTTCTGCCAGGAGGAAGACCTCGCGTACTGCCGAGATGTCGCCGGTCTTCTTGGTAAACTCGGCGCTCCTCAATACGATCCAAGAGATTGGCGACTCTTCATTGACAGCAACAAGCGCTCTTTGAAGTCTGTGCTCCTCCACAACGGGAACCAGTTCGCCTCAATCCCTCTTGCGCACTCCACAAGTCTCAAAGAGAAATATGAAGCAGTGAAGTACGTGCTCGACAAAATCCAATATGAGCAGCACCAATGGATCATCTGCGTCGACTTAAAGATGGTGAACTTTCTACTTGGTCAGCAGACCGGGTTCACGAAGTACCCATGCTTTATATGTATGTGTGACAGTCGAGACAGAGCCCAGCACTATGTAAAGAAAGAGTGGCCGGCGCGAGAGCAGTTAGTACCTGGGGCGAGAAACATCATAAACGAACCTCTTGTTGACCGGGAGAAGATATTGATCCCACCGCTACACATGAAGCTTGGATTAATGAAACAGTTCACGCGCGCTCTGGACAAGGATGGGAGGTGCTTCAACTACCTGTGCCGAGCCTTTCCTCGACTGACCATTGAGAAGCTGAAAGCCGGCATTTTCGATGGCCCACAGATACGGCAGCTCATAAAGAACACAGAGTTCCAAAACTCCATGAACAGGCTAGAGTGTGCCGCGTGGACATCATTTGTGCAGGTGGTGAACAACTTCCTGGGGAACACGAAGGCAGCAAACCACGCCATACTCGTCAGCAAGATGATAAAGGCCTTCCAAAAACTCGGGTGTTTGATGAGTATAAAGGTTCACTTCCTGTTCTCACACATGGAGAAGTTTCCTGAAAACCTTGGGGCGATGAGCGACGAGCAGGGAGAAAGGTTCCATCAGGACATGCGCCAAATGGAGGAGAGGTACCAGGGAAGGTGGGACGCAGTCATGATGGCGGACTACTGCTGGTCGCTGAAGAGAGACAACCCAGCAGCTGCTCACACACGGGAATTGAAGAAACGCCGATTTATGCCGTGAACTCTAAAATTTTGTGTCACGTAACGCTCATTGTTTTACTAATATTATGAATTCTGCTTATCAAATTTGATGGAGTAAATAAAAACTGAATGACTTTGGATACGTTGACTTTTATTTCTTGAGGAAAACGGAAAAAACGTCAAGGGTTTTTCAGCTGATGATCCGCAGAAATTTGTTTTTTACGCAAAATCGATTTTTTTTAAAATTTCTGTAGCAAAAAATCCTGACCTGATTGAGCAAAACCAAGGTCATTTTCGGACTCAGAGCATCAAAATTAATTCAGCTGGAAAACCCTGGACTATTTTCAAAAAATATTTTTTGTTACCCAGTGTTTTAGTTAAAAGGTTTGTTTATTTTTGGGCAAAATCACTCGCCGTGATTCAACCGCCACATGTATTGTTTCAGGCAGAACATTTTAACTTATTAGTTAGTAATGTCAGTAATACAACGAAACGAAACGTTTTGCCTCTCATCCTCGAAACGTTTCGCCTCTCGTCCAAAAGCCTTTTGGATGTGAGGCAAAACGTTCAATACTTTGACTACAGAGTACAGAAGATGACTCAAGTACCTTCATTGAAGATTAACACAAAATGTAACAAAGTGCTGTGTAACTGTTACTAGAAAGGAAGGAGTGGAGGATAAAAATGCTCCAAGCTCAAGTATTGAAAGTATTGCTATAGTTAATACAGTATGGATACTTGGTATTGCAGCACAAAGTATTGCAATCTGATCCGATATTTTGTCCCACCCCAATACCTAGTCCTACCTATTTCCCATTTTGGTTGCCTCCAGCTGTGTCCTCCTCTACCCCGCTCTATTCGGCTCCTCTGCTCATCTCCATCCAGCAATAGGCTAAAAGTAGCTCATGGAAGCTTGAAGGCAATGTTGTAGTTCTATAAGTTGTTGTTGTTTTGCTGTTCAAATTGCACGTTGTAGGGTTAGGGTTAGGGTTAGGGTAGGGTTAGGGTTAAGGTTAGGGTTAGGGTTAGGGGTTAGGGGGGTTAGGGTTAGGGTTAGGGGTCTTAGGATTGCACTATATTGTTTTTGACCCTTTTATATTTAATTTTAT
Organism: Neogobius melanostomus; assembly: GCA_007210695.1. Taxonomy (NCBI): domain Eukaryota; kingdom Metazoa; phylum Chordata; class Actinopteri; order Gobiiformes; family Gobiidae; genus Neogobius; species Neogobius melanostomus. The sequence goes on from VHKM01000885.1 coordinate 52,258, forward strand.
GTTTCAGTTGTATCTTTGTCCGTTTTTGAATATTTATGTCTGTTTCTTTGTGTTGCTGCTTTTTTAATTGCACTTTTACACTTGTTATACATAAACCTTCACACAGTTTTATTGGGTTGTTTTTCATTGCCAACAAATAACATAAAACCTCATTTTACATAATAGTTATTCCAATTAATTTGAAATAAAGCAATGACGCATAATTATGGTTATAATTAATTCCATTTGTCTCCATCTAGTGGCTCTGAGCTGGTACTTGATATTGATACTGAAAAAGATTCTCAATGAGAATCCCTTCCCATTTTTCCCTTCCCTTCTCAGGAAGGGAAAAATGCACATCGCAAAACGAAATGATGTCTAGTTTTGGTTAAATTTTCCCATTTATCTCGTTTATGTAATGGCTCTTTCAGTCCTCTCCTTCAACACCGGGGGTTTAAAGAACAAGGCTAAAATTCACTCTCTGCTCCAATCCACCCGCTACGACACCCTCTGTCTGCAGGAGACACGGTGGGATGCGGACTGGCTGGCGTATTTTAAGTCTGTGTGCACGGAGCGAGTGTTTGCGTCATTGGGCTCCGCGCATTCCTGTGGAGTTGTCACTGTGGTCAGAGCAGGCTCGCCATTCGTTCCGCGGCTTGTCCACGCGGACACTGAGGGCCGCTTGCTCGTCGTAGAGTTCGAGGGGCCTTTAAAATTTACACTGGTTAATTTATATGCCCCGAACGTGCAGGATGATAGGAGCCTTTTTTTTGCCCGAGCCTTTCAGTACGTGTATGGTGAGTGTATGATATTTGGAGATTTCAATACTGCCATGTCCGCTCTGGATGTGAGTGCGAATAACGTATACAGAAACGATGTAGCAAGAACAGTTTTATTGGATTTAATAACACAAAATAATTTAACAGAAATCTGGCGCATGCTGCACGGGGGGAAACGGGAGTTTTCGCGCAGACAGACAGTGCAGGGCCAACAGTCCCGCATAGACCTTTGCCTGATGACGAACTCTCTCGTGGCGCGCTGCGAGGGGCGCATTACGAGTGGGCACCGTTAGTGACCATTCCCGTCTCGTGGTGCGGCTCACGTTCGGGGGAGGCCGCAGGAACGGGGGACTCTGGATTTTAATAACAGCTTGCTGAAGGATGAGGGTTTGTGCGCAAAGCAGAGCTTTTTTTCTGAACATCAATGCGGAGATGGAGTGCGTGGACAACCTGGTTGATTGGTGGGAGGGGGTCAAGGTCCGCTTAAAGTGGCTGGCTATCAATTATGCCAAGCGCAAACGGTGGCTCGAATGCGTGCGGGAAAATCAGCTGCTTTACGCGCTGCGCTCCTGTCTGGAGGCCGCGAGTGCGGATGCAGCCGCGGCTGACGTGGGGGAGATAACGGCTCTGAAAGCGCAATTAGATGCCTTGCACCTGGGCAGAGGCAAAGGCGCGATGGTAAGAGCAAGAGCGAAATACATGGTAGAGGGAGAGCGATCGACAGCTTTTTTCTTGGGCTGGAGAAACGAGTGCAGAGTCGGGCTTTCATTGATCGGGTTATAAATGCGGAAGGAAAAGTGGTCACGGAAACTGAAGACGTGCTGCAAGCTGTTGAGTTATTTTACACGGGTTTGTTCACGAACGAAGGGGTCTCTAGGGAGGCGTCAGACGCAGCGGTAGGTGCGCTGACGGCCTCGCTGTCCATGGAGGAGGCGGAGATGTGCGATGCTCCGCTGTCGCTGAGCGAGGTGGAGGCGGCGATTAAAGGGCTAAATACCAACAAGAGCCCGGGTTCGGACGGTTTGACGGCGGAATTTTATAGAGCGTTTTCCTCACAGCTGGCTCCGATATTGCTGTTGTTATTTTTGGACATAGAGCAGTCTGTTGCGTTGCCTGAGTCGAGGAGTCTGGGGGTCGTTACACTCCTTTAAAAAAAAAAGGGGAACAAGTCTGATCTGGCGAACTACAGGCCCATTTCCCTTCTCAACGGGGATTATAAAATTTTGGCAAAGTGTTTGGCCAATCGGTTAAAGCGGGTGATAGGCAGCGTCGTGGGGCCTGCGCAGGCCTACGCGGTGCCGGGGCGTGACATAGTGGACTCCATGCTGACCATCAGGTACGCCTCGCGGGATATGTTTGCCTCGTCCGGTCTCTTCCTGTCCCTCGACTTTAATAAAGCATTCGATAGAGTAGAGCATGGGTTTTTGTGGCGTGTGTTGGGGCGATTGGGCTTCGGACAGAAGTGTGTTGATTGGTTGCAGCTGTTGTATGGGAGTGCTCGTAGTGTGGTGAAAGTGAATGGTATGCTCACAGGTAGTTTTCCCCTGCGCAGGTCCGTCCGCCATGGATGTCCTTTGTCTGCTTTGTTGTATAGTCTGGTGAGTGAGCCTCTGGCCCAGATGTTGATGGATGATGTGAGTGTGCGTGGGGTGTCTGTCCTGGGGGAAACGAGGAGGTTAAGCTGGTGCAGTACGCTGACGACACCTCCTTGTTTCTCAAGAATGAATGTAGTTTGCGTGCGGCCATGCATGTTGTGAGTGTGTTCTGTTTAGCTTCCGGTGCGAAAATCAATTATTCGAAGTCTTTAATGTTGTGCGGTACTGCCCAGCCCATCAATAACCTGTGGCTTTTACAGTTTCGGGACCGGTCAGGGTGTTGGGGGCGTACGTGGGACCGGACGAGGCAGACTGCCTGGAGACACTCTGGTCAGGTCTGGTGGCGTCATGCAGAGGCATCCTGGACAGCTGGCGCGTGCGTGGCCTGACCTTCAAGGGGACGGCCATTGTGGTGAATTCCCTGATGGTTTCGAAGGTGACGCACGCACTCTGCGTGGCGCCCCTGCCCGGGCCAGTCCTGTATAAATTCAATTCGATGGTCAATCACTTCCTGTGGCGAATGGAGCGCGTTCTGGTCAGCCACCGCGCCCTGGTGGGGGGTATAGGGAGGGGGTTTGGCTCTCGTGGACCTGGCGTCCAGGAGAGACGCACTCCGGGTCAAGCTGGTACAGAAGCTGTTGGACGTGTCTGTGCGCGCCCCCTGGAAAGCCTTCTTTCGCAGGTGGCTGGGCGCTTGCGGGGAGTTCGGGGTGTTTAACCTGTGCCAGGTGCGGCCGCGTGCGGGCCTCGAACATCTGGGCGGGTTCGAGCGCGAGGTCATGGAGGCGTGGCGCCTCGTCAGGCAGGATTTCCGGGCAAGGCCTGCGGTCGGTCCTGCTTATGCCTATCCGGTTCAACCCCGACCTGGGTAGAGTGGGGGCAAACGATTATATCGTGAGCGCGGTGTTGGAGGGCGTGGGCGTGGAGCGCCTGGGGCAGTTGATCGACGACTCGGGGAGGGTCGACTTTGCGGCTCTCTATGCTCATTTTCGGAAGAAGGGGGGCGTGTTCCGGAGGGGCTACGTCACCCAATTGGTGACCAACGCAGTCAGCACTGCGATGGGGCACTGGGGGGGTTTGTTCGGGCAGGGGAAGCGGGCGGGTGGGGTGGCGACGCTCGATTTCTGCCTTCTGCGTGCGAGGGCCGACCCCCTCCCACTCAACCGGTTGTCCACTAAACATCTTTACACCCTCATCCTCAGTAAGATTGTTAAAACACCCACCGCAGTGCACACGTGGACACGACTCTATCCCGCACTACACGGCACACCATTCTGGGCTCACATGTATAATCCACACACGGCCCCGGAGCTGAGTCACGGCGATTTCAAAATTCGACATAGACTGATTTACACGTGCATTCAACTGCACCAAATACATCCCACAAAGTTTGGCCGAGACTGTCCTGTGTGCAGGTCCGATCCGGAGACACTGGAACATCTGCTCCTCGAGTGCGGACCGGTGCGGCAGTTCTGGACCCGGCTGCTGGACCTCCTGGCACAGCGCTGCGAGCTGCGCCTTCCACCGCCGGCGGCTCAGGAATGGGACCATCGGCTCGTCGCCCTCCTCCTCTTTGGGCACTATCCCGTCGTCCTCGCGTCACCCCGGTCCATCGCTCCGTCCGGGGGCTCCTCTGCCGCCTGTTCATGTCGCTCCGCATCGCCCTCGTGCTCCGCCTCCGCCTGGAACATCACATCGGTCGGGCTCGCTGCCGCCATCGCCGCCGCCTGGAACATCACATCGGCTGGGAGCACCATCACGACCTGCACCACATCATGAAGGCCTGTCACTTTACCCTGGAGCATCACATCACCCCGGATCGTCGCCCCCGCCCCCCACGGACCCCCCGCCCCCACTCCCGGATCCCCCTGTCAATTGGTCCCTGGTTCGTTTCATTCTCACTGTCACCCGCCGCACTGTGGTGCTGGCACGGAACTCCGCCCTCTATGACACTCACATCATCCCCCTCTGGCCCATGTTCACAAAACTGCTCCGTGCATACCTGGTGGCCCTTTCACACAGACCGGACTCACTCTTTTTGGACACCTTCATCCCCTGGAACACTCTGATCACCTGGGGTCTCATTTACAAAACTGTCCGTGAGAATCTGCCTATAAGAGTTCGTACGAGCAAAACCCAAACTTCACGTACGGAGAAAAAATTGGACTTATGAAACCCTCCGTACGCGCAGCACCACGTAAACTCTCCTTCACAAATTCCACCTGGAGCAGAAATGTGCGCACATGACCCCTCCTCACGTCACGCCCCCTGCACACCTCCATGTCACCATATAAGGACATGCAAAGTAACTTATGAATGAGATTTACCTAAACATGAGGCGATAATGAGAGGGTTTTACCGAGACCCCGGGAGCAGAGAGGGAGGGGCCACACGCAGCAGTGACAGCAGCGGCCGGGTGGATCTTTACTGACATGTTACCGCTGTCTCTCTGATCTCAAGTAACCTACTGGCAGAGTGCAGAGTCTCATCAATAACACTTTTGGAAATACACTTTTAGAACGTAAAGAAGAGCCTTTTAGACGCTGATTGTGATATTTCCCAGTGCTGTTCACGGAGCTCAAATTTCCTGAAACTAAAGAATAAGCTTGGTGGGCTTTGAATAACTCAGATAGTCTATTGTTTTTTTAGCTCGCTGTACGTGCAGTGGGGATGGGGCACCGGTTCGCTTTGGGCATGAATGAGGAGCAGAGTCCGGGTGGTGTGAGAAAGAGAGGGAGGTTGTGGAGCTGCAGCGCGTATTTACGCAGCGTCTCTGAATGGACTTGTGCCTTGGACCAGCCTTCAGCGCGGTCTCTGCAGGAGTTGGTCAGACTTTGGTTAAAAGCACAGAGCGGCTGGGATCCTTCTCGCTCTGAGCCGGCGGCAGTGCGCTCCGGTCTCCGTGCATGAGCGTACATGAGCGTGCACGTCTTTGAGTGTCACACATGACTACAATATTTTTATTAAGTATATAAACGAAAGATTGAAACACTACACAAAGCCAACGGTTGATTTCCTAGATTTTATTTTTAATGATCTTAATCATTTCTGTAGAAAATAAAGAAATGAGCAGATGTGCACCAGACTTCATTTCCTCAATCCGACCTCCCCTTGCTGCTTTCCCTCGCCTCTCCTCGTGTGTTTGCAGCGTTTCTGAAAAGTGCGGACTGCGTACGCCAGGTACAAACCTAGTGTGGCGGTGCGTAATGTTTCACGTTCAGTTCGATTTCTATAAATACCACCTTTGGCGCAGAACAGTTCGTACGGAAGGTTTTGGCCTCATTTTGTCCGTACGTGGGCTTTATAAATGAGACCCCTGGTCCCCTCCTGCACCCCCTGAGTTCAGTATTGATGATTTTGGCTTGACTGTGTGTGACATGTTTATTGTGGTTGTTTTTTGTCTGTGAATGTTGGTTTTGGTGATTCCCCCCCCTCTAGTGTGCGTTGTGTTTCCCTTGTCCGTCTGTGTGTTGTGTGTGGTAGTTGGTTTTATGTCTGTATATATTTCTTTGTACACATACTTGTATTTTTACTTCGTTTGTTTCATAATAAAAGATAAAAAAAAAAAAAGCACGCCCAATCTCGTCTGATCTCGGAAGCTAAGCATGGTCAGGCCTGGTTAGTACTTGGATGGGAGACCGCCTGGGAACGGCTCATGACCCCCCCCCCCCCCCCAAGTCCCTATCCTGGGCCTGGATGAAAGATCTTGGAGCATGATCTTGGTCTTTTCAATCAGTCAGCCTTTCACTCATATGAAGTTGATAAGTCCCTTCTGTACCTACAGTCTCAGAGCATAAACAATATCATTTTCTGACAAAATGACAACCTCACTTTAAGTACAATTTATTGTCACTGTTGATGCAAAACACAAAAGTAAAGTCATGACAGTGTTGGATCATTCAGGACACATTTAAAATAATAGTAATAATTTAAAAAATACAGTAAGCATTATTTATAAACTAAATACCCACATGAAAACTCTGAAGCCTGTGTGATTAGAACAAAGTAACCAGTGCCAACAGACAGAACAGTTTCACTTATGCACATTAACAAATCAAATAAATGAATGTAATTATGTATGCACAAAAGCTCCCAGATTCATGAGCTTTGACAACATTTAGACTAACAGATAAGTATAACATGACTGGGCTCTGTTTATATAGCAGTAGAAAACCTGAGAGAGCAGTTCTGATCCTTGTGCTTAATGGAGGAGGATGTTTTTGATGTTTAGTGAAATCTTTAAGACTGTCTGTCGGGGAAGTCTGAGCAGCGCTGAGTGGCGTAATGTTAAATTTATGTCATAAATAACAGAAGACCACCCTCATCCATCGTCCTCATGGTCACCGCTCTGACAGAGACAATGGGTTTCCTTGGGAACTACTGTCCTAAACTCAATCATTGGAATTGGAGTATAGTGAATATCATCAATCTCGTGCACGGCGCTGGAGTTTATAACAGAACAAAATGAACACGTGGATGTTTCTTACTCACTTTGAGTTGTCTCTTCACTTGGAGGCTGTAATGCAGGCTGCTATGGATAAAGCAGGAGCGCTAGGAGTGGAGGAGTCTCAGCAACAGCTAAGAATGAACAACAAAGTATAACTGTACATTAATCAATATAGGAATATTTACAAGTGAGCAAACAAAACTTCACTTACTCTCTCACTTTATATTGTATCTGCTCATACTGGGACTTTAGGCTAAATGTGGTCCATTAAACGAGTGCTCAGGAAGAGAACACACCCGGGACGTCTGTCTGAGGCTGTTACAGCTTTGCAGCTCGAGCCGTGGTGCAAACACAGCTGTAAGGCAAAATCATTTCATATAATAGACACCAGGGCCATGTAAATCTCAGTCAGATTTGACTGACACATGTATACAAAAGGCTCACACCTTTGAGGATGTATCCAGTGCAGGTTCCATCGCTGATAACCAGGAGCTGCTCGCCGGGCTGCTGTTTCCTCTGGTCATGGGATAAGCACCGGTGAGCTCCTGTAGTGAGAGGGGGTGGAAGGCCCTCAGCCCCCCGCAGCTCAGCTCTCTGGTCTTGGCTCTGGTGAGGCATAGGTTCTTCAAGGAACCAGCGGATTCTATTGAAACAAAAATGTTTAGGATCACAGCTCTTCAGTTCCACATTCAAACATTTGAAATCCATCCACATAAATGTAGCCTAGAATATTTGTAACTCACCTAACAAAACTGTCAACACTTCCTATAATTTCATAAATGTTTTCATAAGTGTGTCCAACCTAAACAATTTGCAGCTGAGCATGACTAAAACAAAGGAAAAAAATAATAATATATTTATAATTATATATTTGGAAGTCAATGACAAAATGAAGAGATGAGTGAGTTGGACCAGCCCTTTTTATATAAAGTTCAGTAAATGAGGACAGAGCAGTGATTAAAGAGTAAACTATGAGCCTCATCATGGACAGGATATTTAATTAGATGACTAGCCCCTTCTCGGTTTCTGCAGCCGTTTCTAAAAGTTTAAAACGAGCTCAGAGGCTGCAGTTTCTCTTTCTGTTCAGCTGGGTTAGCGTAGCGTGAGAGGGAGAGAGAGGGAGAGGAGCGAGGGTGAGACAGCGCAGACACAGCTGCAGGATTGTCACGTCGGGTCTAAAGTTTGGATCCAAGTTTCGGGTTCAGACGGGTTGACGCGTGGGTCCGGAACCAGACTGAGGTCCGCCATTTCGTGACCTCTGGTTTAATTCATTATAGTGACAGCTGCATTAGCAGCGCAGTAAAGAGGTGTACTATGCAAATTAGCCATTTTAGTTTATAAGCGAAAACAAAACTATACGAAGCTGTTTTCATTTTTTTGTATTATTAATAGGCTACTTAAACAGTGAGACATTGTTCACTGCTCCTTATTTGTCCTGTTAAACCTGTGCCTCTGCTGCAGATGTTGGTGTTGGGTGACAGACAGAGAAAGAGAGGGGAGATCAAGACTGTGGTGGATAAAAATAGACTATGGCGGGCCACCACAGACTAATGTATTATTGGGAAACCCTGCAACTTAAAACTTATGTTTCTTAGCAAAAGGACGAGCAAGAGCCACGTTTCTCTCTGTCTTATTCACATGGGATAAGCATTATCTAGGGACCCCATACAATAAAAAAAACACCCCCCCTGACGTCTGCTTTTCATGTAGTGCATTCGCACGGGATAACCGAAGTCTGAGATTTTTGTTGAAATTTACAGACATCTCCTCCTTTCTGAGTTCATTTGTAAAATTAACTTTCACCTGAATGAATTTGTGAAGCCCGTTTTAGTCTTTTACCGTGAACAATTGTCCGTAAAAGGTCTTTAACCGTTGTTGGTTGTAAATGTGTAGTTGGAGTGACATAAACTGAGCGCAGCCTGGCTCTCTCTAAAGCGCACCGCGTGGTTTCTCTTTGGATTTCGCCTTTAAAAACAGCCTGTTACTGCCGCTAAAAGGCAAACATGATGCAGCTAACGTCGTAGCTGAGAGCGCATGGACTTTGGATAAAATACACGGAGCACAGAGAGCGAAGGGAGAGGAGAGAGACGGACGAAGGTAAGCCACGGACTTGGGAGCATCAAAAACGCACGACGGAACCTCTCAAATAACTGGCATAAATCTCAACAAAAACTAATGTAATGAGAGGTGAATTAATGACGGATAAAGACAGCTCAGGGCAGGTTTTTTTACGACGCTGTTAGTAAAATTATGATCTAAAGAAACCACTGGTTTAAACTCTGTAATGAAGCCTCCATTTGTCATCAAAAGTAAATAAAAATGGGCACAGGAAACAAAAAAGGCCCAATCATGTGTCGGATCCTGCCCATTTCTGTCCAAATCACAGACATGCCTATTCGCATTGGATTAGTATGATCACAGGACCTCGGAGTTCAGTCAAATATAGTAGGTAATTCACGGGGGAATTTTTACTGACATGGCGCATTCGCACGGGATTAACATCAGACATTCTCCGTGATTATTACAAATCGCATGTGGTCCCTAGGTAACACTAATCCTGTGTGGATAGGCTTTAGACTCACTTGCGTAAAACATTTGGTACACTACGGAGTATGGCTCCATCTAGTGCCGACTAAGTGTAACTACATCAACAAATGAGATTTTGGTGTTTTTACAGGGATACTTGTAGCAATAAATAATAAAACAAATAAAACAAATAATAAATGGTTTGACCTAAATCATGGGGGTTACAACTACACAATAATACTCACCCACTCCACTATAACTGCAGTCCCGGTCACAAATGTCTATGACAGCTTCTTCAAGCTCAATGATGGTTCATCCAATTGATTCTGCATTGGACCACCAGTGCTGTGTAGCAAAAACATACACACTTTATTCACACCTTTACAAGGAAAAGACTGTAGGAATTGCATTACGACAAAACATACCACAAAGACATAGGGGCAACATAATCGGAGTCATATCCCAGATAGCAAAAAGTGTCCGCCCCAGATCCGCGGCGGAGTGAATGAGGGCTGGTAACAAAAGAAAATACAATATTATTACAATGAGACATAACACAGTCTATACACGTAAATGCCCATGAGCAACACACCACTAACAGTCCCTTTCCCTTTGGTGTAATCTCGCTCATTCAGCTCCATATTGTGGATTAGAATATGTTTGTCTTAGGCAAAACGCTGAGTGGCTTAATGTTAAATTTATGTCATAAATAACAGAAGACCACCCTCATCCATCGTCCTCATGGTCACCGCTCTGACAGAGACAATGGGTTTCCTTGGGAACTACTGTCCTAAACTCAATCATTGGAATTGGAGTATAGTGAATATCATCACTCTCATGCACAGCGCTGGAGTTTATAACAGAACAAAATGAACATGTGGATGTTTCTTACTCACTTTGAGTTGTCTCTTCATTTGGAGGCTGTAATGCAGGCTGCTATGGATAAAGCAGGAGCTCTAGGATTGGAGGAGTCTCTGCAACAGCTAAGAATGAACAACAAAGTATAACTGTACATTCATCAATTTAGGAATATTTACAAGTGAGCAAACAAAACTTCACTTACTCTCACTTATATTGTATCTGCTCATACTGGGACTTTAGGCTAAATGTGGTCCATTAAACGAGTGCTAAGGAAGAGAACACACCCGGGACGTCTGTCTGAGGCTGTTACAGCTTTGCAGCTCGAGCCGTGGTGCAAACACAGCTGTAAGGCAAAATCATTTCATATAATAGACACCAGGGCCATGTAAAGCTCAGTCAGATTTGACTGACACATGTATACAAAATGCTCGCACCTTTGAGGATGTATCAAGTGCAGGTTCCATCGCTGATAACCAGGAGCTGCTCGCCGGGCTGCTGTTTCTCTGGTCATGGGATAAGCACCGGTGATCTCCTGTAGTGAGAGGGGGTGGAAGGCCCTCAGCCCCCGCAGCTCAGCCCCCCCTCTCTGGTGTTGGCTCTGGTGAGGCATAGGTTCTTTAAGGAACCAGCGGATTCTATTGGAACAAAAACAAAAAGGTTTAGGATCACAGCGAATGCACTTCAGCTCCACATTCAAACATCTGAAATCCATCCACATAAATGTAGTCTAGAATATTTGTAACTCACCTAAGAAAACTGTCAACACTTCCTATATTTTCATAAATCTTATTATCATAAGTGTGTCCGACCTAAACAATTTGCAGCTGAATGTGAATGTGACCCTTTTTATATAAAGTTCAGTAAATGAGGACGAAGCAGTGAATGAAGAGTAAACTATGAGCCTCATCGTGGACAGGATTAGGCCAACCATATAAAGCATCAGAATATGTTAAGCAGCACCAAGCCAATAGAAAACTACAGAAGGGCTAAAGTTTACTGCACTGTTACTGTCAGCATTTCAAAGGAATTAATAATTAACCAACTCAATAAGAGATTAATCTACGTCCTATTTTAAGCAGTTATCACAAAACAACGTGATTTACTACTGATATTCAAAAGTGTATTATGCTAGTGATTCATTTAGATAATCTATGAATCAATGTTGTGCTTCATGCTAGTACTAATAACATACAAGGTCATCTTAGGTTCTGCTGCCATGCAATCGTGCAATTTATAACTATAATCCACAAGACGTTATAAAAGCCACATCATGTGGGTGTTTAGGCAGTGAAATTAGCGTAAAATACTGAGTTTCGGGCATGAATGACACAAGTTTGTGCCTGTGTTACCGGTGTTGTGGCTAACGCAAATGCTAACATTTGCAGCCTAAACGGGCTTATACTATGCAAAAAACTAAAAAACGTAAATAATGCGCAGAGTACTGAACTACGTTACCTCTGTGATGCCTTCATCTGAAGTTTAGAGCACAGATCCATGGTGTTAAGAGCGATAGTAGCCCGAGAAGCAGCGAGAGCTGCAGTGAACCGACACTTCCGGGTACCTTGAGCTGAGGAGAGACGGAGCTCTCTGATTGGCCCTTAACTGCTCAACATTCCTCAACTATTGGCTCATTCCTTAGCTGCCGTCCTCAGCTCTGCTGATTGGTCGCTATAGGGACTTAGCGGGGCAGGGCTCATGACCCGGCTCATGACTCCCCCGAGTCCCTATCCTTGGCCTGGATGAAAGATCTTGGAGCATGATCTTGGTCTTGTCACTCAAAAGGGGCAGTCGATTGACTGATTAGTCAGCCTTTCACTCGTATGAACTTGATAAGTCCCTTCAGTCAATGGCCGTTTCTCAATCTGTGTACTTGTGCGGACTTGTGTGCTCGTGGACTCGTGAAACGTCATCACGCACGGCCCAAGTCCTGTTCCAATTCAAAGTTTGCTTCTCAGCAAGTCCGCTGTAAATCCCCGGATGAGAACTTGCTCCGCCCGTTTTACTGAGGATGCATCAGAGGAGACTTGTGCGTTCTCCGCCAGCTATATTTCCCACAATCCGTTTCGCTTTGAGCACGTGGATCACCGCGAGCCTCCGCCTGCGGCGGCCCCTCCTCCTCACGCACCAAGCCGCTCCAGCTGATCAACAGCTGATCGTGCGCATGTAAATAAATGCGGAGATGTGACCGGTTTAAGAGTCTTTAGAAGTGTCTCCTGCTCAAGATGGTTTTCTGAGCAGAAGTGTTAAAACAACTTGGTCATGCTTTCATTTTCTCATAATGACAGCAATATTAAGTCGTATCGTCATGAACAGGTTATTGAGGACAAATGCATTTTATGTTTACATTGTATTATTAAGGGGGCACTGTAGACAAATCTTTATGTGGGAACTTCAGAAACAGTTTCATATTTTAAAGTGTAAATTGTTTGTTCGGTTTTTTCAGAATAATTTGCAACCCCAAAACAAATTAATAAATAATATTTGACCTATTTTTTTTTTATTGTTTCAGTTTGCACATCAGATATTTTTAATTACTTTACACATAACGCCTTATCTATGTAGGCTATCATTGTATAAATAATGTGAAATTAACTAAAATGTAAAATGTTATTTTGTTTACAGTAAAAGTTTGTAATTGATGTCTTTGAAAACATCTGTGACCAGCCACAGGAATGAAAGACACAAGTCGATTTTGGGGATTTTGAGATTTTCACAGATTATTAAAGTGTAGTCTCCAAGCTTTCCAACGATGTGTAACACATGGAAATCTGATAATATTTGCGGTGTAGCGGTGATTTGAAGTTAACAACTCCAAAAAGCCCAAAGGCCTGAAAAACCTCTCCAAAGTTTTGGGCCATTCTCACCTCTCTGCTGTTGGGAGTGACAATAGGGCTCATTTACATCTCATTGGGATAAGCCATACTCCCTGTCAAACTCCCCCTCAAAGCAGTAAAGCACAGGGAGGGAGCAAACAACAAACCATTGTTTACCAGTTTCATTATGTGTATCAGTCTTATTTTTGGTTTCATGTATTGATCTCACCTCACAGCAGAAGGTTGTTATTGTTCTTGTAATTTTTTAATATCAATTGATAAACTGTCACTGGCTTGAGAATGTGTTGTGCAACATCTGTTACATCTGTAACATCTGTTATTGCAGCAAAAGGGGGTTCCACAAAGTATTAAGTCATGCTGTATGAATACTTGTGCACTCCCCACTTTTCAAAATAACAGAAGCATGTATCATTTTGCTTTCACTTCACAGTTGTCTGTTACTTAAGTGTGAACTTTCAGTAAAAAATTCAAAATAAAATCTTTATGTTTGTGGTTGTAAACATGACATGTGACAGTGAAATGCTGCTGCGCTTCTCCCAGTCCCTCCCTGTGTCAGCTCCACTCTCAGGCTGAGAGAGAGTTACAGACTCCGGACATAACTGAAGTTATAAACTTTAGAAAAGACTCCTGTACTACTTTAGTAATGCACATACAGGAGAGAAAAGGCCGACGTCGCCGCGCGCAGTTCCAGATTGTTTATTTCACAACACAAAAAAAACATCGTAACTTTATCTGGCCATAAAACCGAAAATATGAAGCGGATCTCTCTCAAATAAGAAGTGGCTGAAAGCTAGGGATGCGCTGACTACATTTATGGAGTAGTTTAAATTTGTAGAGATCTTGATTTTGTGTAAATAGCAGGTTAATTCCTCGTGACTAGATCATTGTCTCGCATGCTAACACCGCATGTTAGCTAACAATAGCACAGCACACATTGGCAAAAACAATTTTTCACTCACCCGTCTGAAGTAACCTTTGCCTTTTGCTCAGAAAAACTCGTAGTAAATCCAGTTTAAAGCGCAAGTAGCGCCGGTGTTGAGGATCAACGTGGGCGGGATCAATTCGGGTTTGTTTATCGGCGTGTCACGGGACAGTCCTGAGACTCAAGGACACCTCCTTATAAGTCCTTTAGATGGCGCCATAGACCTCAATAGGCTCACCTCAAGCAGATACACTTTCACGTACGCTACGATAAATGACATTTGAATAACAGATGGCTTTAATTACAATAAACCAGGGATATGGCCTTGGGCTCATGTGCAAGCTGTCAATATCTATAGGCTAATAAATCCAATTGTGAGACATACAGGCAGAAGCATCAACCACTGTTTCTGTTCCAGGAATATAGATCATCATGTTATTTAGGTAATTGGCTAAATTGTGAAAATAATGATAAAAAGTGTACAGGAAAATATAATAAACGGCAAATGAATAAAGCCAAGGAGGCAAAGACACACAGGGATCGAACCACCAACCTTCTGTGCACCAGACCACCCACTCTACCATCTACGCCACCACTTGTCAAAGATATCTGCTCTCGCCCCACATAAATCCCTTCAAATTAAACACGAGCCCTTGTTCGTTCAAGTTACCAAGGGAAAATGTCCATACAGTGACAATATCTCCCGAGCCCAAGTTTCAGGACAAATTGTTGACATAAAAAAAAAGTTTCAAAAGCGTAACCAGAAACGTCATCAGTTCGCAATTCAGGAATTCACTTTGGAGCTGCATGTGTTTAATGTATGTCAGTATAGTGCGCTGCACCAAGTGAAATCTTTTGAAGAATGCATTAGATAATGTTGACAATATACCGTATGTTGAACCTGTGCCATTGAAACACCGTATGCTTTTGCCTTCTTTGGTCATACATCACATTCTATCAATTACTGTCACTGTCATATGGTTTAGCCTTTCCCAGAATAAAATGACTTACTTCATGGCTTGTCTTGAAGATATTCAAATACAGTAGGCTACAATAATCCCCTACTCATACCATCAAGTGTAACACAATGCAAAGACATCATTTTATTCCGTATTCCTTTATTGTGTTCACGTCATTCAACATAAGTAAATAGTACGTGCATGAACAGTGAGAGAGAACAATCACATTATTTTGAGGCGCACTATAGCCTACAGGTAGACAAGAATACCAATGGTTTAGCTTGATACCCACGAATCACTCTGCATTCAAAGGTAAGGGTGAACATTAGTTAGCCGAAGTAAAGTTCCAACTCAGGTTAGCCATAGCACAATTAATAAAACAGCCACGACAGTGATACCAAACAATGCTACACCTCAGGAAAAGTTACACCGCAGTCAACAAACCTTGCTTTTAATACTGTCCATTTGGCGACAAAAAAAATCACAGGATAACAGATGAAATGAGATTAAAATAAACTTTCGGCTCCATGGGGCTTGGAGGAGGTGAGGTTGGCTGTGTCCATGCCTGACAACAATGCACCTTTCGGACGTCCAGTGAACAATTAAGAACAATTAAATCACTGTCTTTTTCTCATCTTAATCGGGAAAGCAATGGTTGTAAATTAGTATTAATATGAGTATATAATTGACTGTATGATGGCAGACATATAGGCCTATTCTGATGCCTGATGAATTTGAAACATGATCTGAGACAATATTATGGACAGGCATGGACTCAACCACCTACACCCCTGCTCTACCTCTACCCCACCTGTACCCCTGTAGCGCGAGAGGGGTACAGGTGGGGTAGAGGTAGAGCAGGGGTGTAGGTGGCTGAGTCCATGCCTGTCCATAATATCGTTTCAGCTCATGTTTTAGTTTCTTCGGACATCAGAACAGGTCTGGCTGACCTGCCATCATACAGTGCGATTATATACTCATATTAATACTACTTTATGACAATTGCTATCCCAATTAGGTGGATAAGACGAAGAAAAGATTTAATTGTTCACTGGACGTCCCAAAGTGCATTGTTGTCAGGCATAGACACAGCCAACCTTAAGGAAAGGGATTTTATGTGGGGCGAGAGTAGACCATCTTTAACAAGTGGTGGCGTAGATGGTAGAGTGGGTTGTCTTGTGTACAGAAGGTTGGTGGTTCGATCCCCTGTGTGCCTTTGCAGTCTTGGGTTTATTCATTTGCTGTTTATTATATTTTCCTGGACACTTTTTATAATTTATTTTCACAATTTAGCCAATTACCTAAATAACATGATGATCTATATTCCTGGGAACAGAAACAGTGGTTGATGCTTCTGCCTGTATGTCTCACAATTGGATTTATTAGCCTATAGATATTGACAGCTTGCACATGAGCCCAAGGCCATATCCCTGGTTTATTGTAATTAAAGCCATCTGTTATTCAAATGTCATTTATCATAGCGTACGTGAAAGTGTATTTGCTTGAGGTGAGCCTATTGAGGTGTATGGCGCCATCTAAAGGACTTGTAAGGAGGTGCCCTTGAGTCTTTACAGGACTGTCCCGTGACACGCCGATAAACAAACCCGAATTGATCCCGCCCACGTTGATCCTCAACACCGGCCTCTGATATTATAGTAGATCCATGTGTCAACAACACAACTGAAAGCAGCTCTGCTTCTCCTCCTACGCGGTGTTTACTCAGTATGTAAATACACACAGACAAAGTCACGCCCCTACTGCAAGCTCCGAAACCCACCTCAAACTAGTCATTTTGAACCTAAAAGTTTACGCTTTTAAATATACTAATACTGCTAGCTTAAACATGGAGAGGCTACTTCGTGACTTCAACTGAACGATTCTGCACAAAAGTGAAAATCACCAATTTCCCCCAAAAAATCTTTCTTTGCGTTTTTCTCGAGACACTGGGCTGCCGACTTGTGTCTTTGGAATCCATGGTGGGAAAGATTCTTTCCACTTCCTGCAGTGTCTCACCCTTTTAATTTCATATGAGGTTGTTTAATGTTTAATGTAAAAGCTCACAACCACATGTTCATGAGCTACTTCCTGTGTTGTCATCGAGTTCACTCGTTCCAAACGCTGAAATAGCCGAGTCCACACTTGTGAACTCCTCAAGTCCGTTCTCCGAGTCTGCACCCGCAAGTCCGTACCCCGGAGTTCACAAGTACAGAGTAGCATACTGGGGATTGAGAAACGGCCAATGAGAATAAATCCGACACATTTATGAGCGGCACGGTAGCACCTGAGGGCGCTTGTCAGTGGTGTTTGAGCATCACAAACAGCCAATCAACATGGCATTGAATCCCAAGATTTACCAATATTCGACCAATCACCAGGCGTTTCGTTACCAAGATTGCGGACTTTATGCCCGCCCCTCCAACATTTGTCCAATCAGAAGTCACACCCCAACTCCAGCATCACTTTGCGCTAAGGCTATCAAAAGGCCATTACAGGTAGGCTATCAATCAAGACGACACATCTTCACTGGACAGCGCTGTTTTGAGGTAAGTATTCGTTAATTTTAAGGTTGTCTGCTGTACCTTTTGACAACATAGATTTCGTAAGTAGAGCCAGATGTGTGTGACATTTAATTTATATTCTTTTAATCCCCTACACATGTATTACAGTATTATGGTGTTACGATGTGGACCGAATACATTTTTTCCCCACTGTACCATCTTACCATTTATTCTAGCAGTGGTCATTTCAAAAAATGCCTGTGATAGAGGGGCAAAGAAGCTCATCTCTCCAACAGATTCATGAATGTCACAGGAGCACATTCACCCATACTCTGTCCAGCTGTACCACTCACTTCTGTTACAGATAACCCTGTCATTTATGTCGAAGCATGGAAGTGTGATTATATACACAAATCTTTCATGTTTACATCCTGCTTTATTTCCTAATTCTGTATCCATTGTATTTCTATATTAATGGTTACGTTCAATATGTTTTAAAATATTTTAATTTATTTTATTGAGCTGTTGTGTCAACCAGGCTTCCCTTGTGGATCAGTAAGCTTGGTGGTCATATACTGTACCTACAGTCTCAGAGCATACACAATATCATTTTCTGACAAAATGACAACCTCACTTTTAAGTACAATTTATTGTCACTGTTGATGCAAAACACACAAGTAAAGCCATGACAGTGTTGGTTTATTCAGGACACATTTATAATAAACACAAAAGCAATGTTGACCTACAGTAAGCATAAATTATAAACTACGTACCCACATGAAAACTCTGAAACCTGTGTGATTAGAACAAAGTAACCAGTGCCAACAGACAGAACAGTTCACTTATGCACATTAACAAATCAAATTTGTTAATCAAATCAACCCGCTCTACCATCTGCGCCACCGTCGTCTCATGATCGGAAGGTCGGGGGTTCGAATCCCACCTCCTGAAGGTGCACACTGTCGTGTCCTGGGCAAGACACTTCACCTCCAGCAGCAGTCTCCTCAGCCAACTTACCTCCAGCAGCAGTCTCCTCGCCAACTTACCTCCACCGACAGTCTCCTCTGCCCACTTACCTACAGCAGCAGTCTCCTCTGCCACTTACCTCCAGCAGCAGTCTCCTCTGCCAACTTACCTCCACCGACAGTCTCCTCTGCCCACTTACCTCCACCGACAGTCTCCTCTGCCCACTTACCTCCACCGACAGTCTCCTCTGCCCACTTACCTCCAGCAGCAGTCTCCCTGCCATTACTCCACCGGAACAGTCTCCTCTGCCCACTTATCCAGCAGCAGTCCCTCACAACTTACCTCCAGCGCAAAGTCTCCTCTGCACTTACCTCACCGGACAGTCTCCTTTGCCCACTTACCTCCCAGCAGTCTCCTCTCCAACTTACTCCAGCACAGTCTCCTCTGCAATTACTCAGCAGCATCCCTCAGCAACTTCTCCACCGATAGTCCTCAACACTTACTCCAGCGCGTCTCCTCACTGACTTACTCCACTTGACAGTCTCTCAAGACAACTTACTCCAGCAGCAGTCTCCTCAGCCCACTTACCTCCATCACCGATAGTCCTCCTCAACCCAATTACCTCCAGCTGCAGTCTCCTCAGACGACTACTCCACCGGGACAGTCTTCTCAGCCAAACTTACTCCATACATCCTCCTAGCCACTTCTCCAGTCAGAAGTCTCCTCAGCCCACTTATCCACGACAGTCTCCTCAGCCAACTCCTCCACCGACCAAGTCTCCTCAGCCAACTACTCCAGCTGCAGTCTCCTCAGCAACTTACCTCCCACCGAAAGTCTCCTCAGCCAACTTAACTCAGCACAGTTCCCTCAGCCTACTCCACCGAATGTCTCCTCAAACCCAACTTACTCCGCTGCAGTCTCTCAGCCGACTTACTCCACCGCCAGTCTCTCAGCCATACGGTCCAGTAGCAGTCCTCCTCAGACTTCTCCACCGACAGTCTCCTCAACCAACTTACCTCAGCTGCAGTTCTCAGCCGACTTACCTCCACCGACAGTCTCTCGCCAACTTCCTCCAGCAGCATCTCCTCTGCCAACTTACCTCAGCAGCAGTCCTCCTCTGCAACTTACGCTCCACCGACAGTCCCTCTGCCCACTTACCTCCACCGACAGTCTCTCTGCCATTACCTCCACCGAAGTCTTCCTCTGCCCACTTACCTCCACAGCAGTCTCCTTGCCGAACTACCTCCACGAACTTGCTCCTCCCCCTGGGCCACTTACCTCCAGCAGCAGTCTCTCAACACTTACCTTCCAGCAAGAGCTCCTCTCCACTGTTACCTCCACCGGACAGTCTCTTCGCCCAACTTCGTCCAAGCAGCAGTTCACTCTGCCAACTTACTCCAGCAGAGTCTCGCTCTTGCACTTACTCCACACAGTCTCCTCAGCCACTTACCGTTCCACGATAGCTCCTCACCAACTTACTCCAGCTGCAGTCTCTCCAGCTGACTTACATCACTGACAGTCTCCTAACAACTTACTCCAGCAGCCGTCTCCTCAGCCGAACTTACCTCCACCGATAGTCCTCCTCAACATCAACTTACTCCAGCTCGCATCTCCTCAGCCGACCTTAACCACCGACAGTCTCCTCAGCCACTTACTCCAGTAGCAGTCTCCAGCCCACTACCTTCCAGCACAGTCTCCTACCCACTTACCTCCACCGACAGCTCCTCAAGCCGACATTACCTCCAGCCGACCAGTCTCGCGCAGCCACTTACCTCCACTGCAGTCTCTCAGCCGACTGACCTCACCGCAGTCTCCTCATCCACTTACCTCAGCAGCATCTTCCTCAGCCACTTACCTCCACCGATATTCCTCACCAACTTACCCTCCGCTGCAGGTGCCTGCGCTCAGCCGACTTACCTCCACCGGACAAGGTCTCCTCAGCAACTTCTCCAAGAGCAGTCTTCCTCTTGCCAAACTTACCTCCAGCAGCAGTCTCCTCTTGCCAACTTACCTTCCACCACAGTCTCCTCTGCCCACTTACCTCCACCGACAGTCTCCTTCTGCCCACTTACTCCACGACAGTCTCTCAGCAACTTCTCCAGCCAGTCTCCTCAGCCCAGCTTACCTCCCACGATAGTCCCCTCCACAACTTAACTCAGCTGCAGTCTCCTCAGCCGACTTACTCGACCGGACGTTCTCCAGCCACTTACCTCAGTAGCATTCCGTCAGCCCACTCCTCCACAGCAGTCTCCTCAGGCCCATACCTCCACCGACAGTCTCCTCAGCCGACTTACCTCATCACCCGACAGTCTCCTCAGCCAACTTACTCCAGCGCAGTCTCCTCAGCCGAGCTTACTCCACCGAAGGCTCCACTTCAGCCAACTTACCGTCCAAGCATCTCCTCAGCTCCACTACTCCACGGATAGTCCTTCACAACTTTGACCTCCAGCTGCAGTCTCCTCAGAGCCGACTTACCTCGCACACGACAAGTCTCCCTTGCAGCCAACTTACTCCAGTACAGTCTCCTCAGCCCACTTACCTCACCGCAGTCTCCTCAACCAACATTACCTCCAGCTGCAGTCTCCTCGCCGCTCTCCACCACAGTCTCCTCAGCCAACTACTTCCAAGCAGCAGTTCCTCAACAACTTACCCCAGCAGCAAGTCTCTCTGCAACTTACTCCACGGACAGTCCTCCTTGCCACTTACCTCCAGCAGGCAGTCTTCCTCTGCCAATACCTCCAGCAGAGTCTCCTTGCAATTACCTCAACAGCAGTCTCTCAGCACTTACCTCACCGATAGTCTCTCAGCCAACTTACTCACTGCGTTCTCCTAGCTGAAACTTACCTCCTACAGTCTCCTTCAGACTCAACTTACTCCAGCAGCATCTCTCAAGTCCCATTACCTCCACCGATAGTCTCCTCACCAACTTATCCACTGAGTCTCCTCAGACCGACTTACTACACCGCGTCTCCTCATCCAACTTACTCAGTAGCAGCTCCTCAGCCCACTTCCTCCAGCAGCAAGTTCCTAAAGTCCACTTACCTCCACCCGACAGTCTCCTCTGCCCATTACTCCCGACAGTCTCCTCTGCCACTTACCTCCACGACAGTCGTCCTCTGCCACTTACCCAGCAGACGTCTCCTCAACCAACTTACCTCCAGCAGCATCCCTCTGCAACTTACTCCACGACAGTTCTCTGCCAACTTAACCTCCAGCAGCAGTCTCCTGCTGCAACTTACCTCCAGCACAGTCACCTCTGCAATTACCTCCAGCAGAGTCTCCTCAGTCCCACTTACTCGCACCGATGTCCCTCACCAACCTTAACCTCCAGCTTGCAGTTCCTCAGCTGACTTACTCCGACAGTCTCCTCAGACAACTTACCTCCAGCAGCAGTCTCCTCAGCCACTTACCTCCACCGATAAGTCACTACCAACTTTCTCCAGCTGCCGTCTCCTCAGCCGACTTACCTCACCGACAGCCTCTTCTCACCAACTTACCTCCAGTGCTATCTCCCAGCCACTTACCTCCAGCAGCAGTCTCCTCAGCCCACTTACCTCCACCGCAGTTCTCCTCAGGACTTACCTCCACCGACAGTCTTCCTCCCAACTTACTCCAGCTGCAGTATCTCAGCCGACTTACCTCCCGACAGTCTCCTCAGGCCAACTACCTCCAGCAGCATCTCCTCAGCCACTTATTCCTCCCGATAGTTCCTCACCAACTTACCTCCAGCTGCAGTCCTCCTCAGCCGACTTACCCACCGACAGTCTCCCTCAGCCAACTACCTCAGTAAGCTATCCTCAGCCCACTTACCTTCAGACGTTCTCTCAACCAACTTACCTCCAGCTGGCAGTCTCCTCAGCGACTTTACCCCACGCAGTCTCTCAGCACTTACTCCAGCAGCAGTCTCCTCAGCCACTACCTCACCGACAGTCTCCTCAACCAACTTACTCAACCGACAGTCTACTCTGGCCATTACCTCCACAACAGTCTCTCACCAACTTACTCCAGCAAGCAGTCTCCTCAGCCAACTTAACTCAGCAGCAGTCTCCTCAACCAACTTACTCCAGCAGCAGTCCCTCTGCCAACTTACTCCAGCAGCAGTCTCCTCAGCCCACTTACCTCCACCGAATAGTCTCCTCAACCAACTAAAGCTCCAGCAGTCAGCCCACTTAGCATCCACCTTGTGCTCTCCCTCTGCCCTGTTCTCTATTCTGCTCCCAGGCTCATCTGCCTCACCTTCCAATCCCTGAGCCCAGCGTCCATCCCACAGGCCACACCTCCAGCCCCTTACATCCCCGTGCCCCCCCCTCCTATCCCCAGGCTCACTGCTCACCTTCATCCTGAGCCAGGTCCATCCACAGGCCACACCAGTCATGATGTAAGTATCTGAACGCGTTTACTTGACATGAACAACGTTTACTTGTGACATGAGCATTCATAATTTGTCGATAATCACAATCATCCTAATGTATAAATTGTTTCTTAAATAAGTTATACTTTACTTTATTAATCTCTGTAGAGAAATGAAGAATTCCTCAAGGTTAAGATTAAATAGAGTAGATTAAAATGGAATGCTGTTTATATTTTAATGTGCTTTGTAGGACTCTGTGGGACCTGACAATGTGGAGGGATTTGGAGCAATTCAGGACCTGGCAGAATACCTGTTCTGTCTGAAAGACCACAGCCTGGCTTTGACGAGGGAGGAGTCTGCCCACATTATTACCCTTTGGGAGCGCTTGTCTGATTTTGACAAAAAAAAACTAAATTTCCCAGGCGATATCAGGACAGCCTCCCAAAGGGCAGAGCAACAAAAAAAGATGTTGCACCTGGTGTGGAGAGCACAAAACGGTATAACTTAAGTATTAATTATGGAGTTAAAGTTGGTATAGCTTCTACTTACCTGACTAATTTAAATTGTGTTTATCACTTTTTAGAGCCTTTGCAGCAGGAAAGAGCCCTGCACAATGGCCTGACTGCAATCGAGTGTGTGAGGCACTTTTTGTCAAGCTATGTGCAGAGTATCCCGGGCCCCGGAGAGTAGAGGGAGTCAGAAAGGAGAGATGGAGCCTCATTACCTTGGCCTACCGCCATATCCGGCAAATTATTTTAAATAATTGCAAGGTGACGGAGGAGATAACCATTCAGCTGCCAGAAGTTAATACAGCAACAATTTCAAGTTGGTGCGTTTCCACCTTTGCATCTTTTTTTCCTTATTCTGTAGCTTTTCTATTCATTATCAGCAATAATGAATAATAAAGTTGTTATATATATACATATTAAATTATAACATCATCTGTGTTAGGTACCGCAATAGAGAGAGGCAGCAGGAGAGGGCTGTTTTAAATCAGGGAATCAAGGCTCCAGGTAGCCTTTCCACTAGTTCCGAGAGCCTTCCACCTGCAGTGGAGGTGAAGGGGAAGCTCTGTACGCCTTCTGGTAGTGAAGAAGATCTTCATCACTTCATTCTCCCACCTAACACTGCAGGGATGGCCCAACTGAAAAGGAGGCGCATAGTACCTCCACCTGCACCGCTCCAGCAACAAACACCGTCCACACCCTTCTTTCTTGCACCCAGCTTGCCGCCCACTGCTCAGAGTCTACGGCCAAACCAGCGCACTGTACAAACCCCACGCCCTCTACTGCCTGCTCCTCTTGTCCGACCTCTGCTGCCTACCCAGAGCACTTCAGTCACTGCCCAGCAGCGTTGCCAGGTGGGAAATGTAGGATTATCGTACCAGAGACTCAAAATTATCGTATTTTGAAAGAAATTATTGTACAAATGTCGAAAACAAAATGCAAGGCTACGAGAGAGCTATAGTCAAATAAAATCACTCTGGAGATCGTGTCCTATGGGTTCTTAGAGCTTTGTGGCACTCACTAGTTGTCACTGAGCATGAGCAACATCAGAATCATGGGGCGGGCGCAACTGAGCATCCCACCAATCATGCTCCTTGTTCTGAAACATACACATAAACGTCACTCCGTTCATATCCTCTCACTCCCAGCAAAGCACGGGGTTTTATTTATTTATTATTTATTTATTTATTTATTTATTTGAAAAGGAGGGACAATACATATTAATGAACATTTTCACAAATGTAAATATGCCAGATTATAGCCTTAGGCTAATTTCCATCTGCAGACCCCTGGCAGGTTGATGTTAAGCATAAGTTAGTAAAAACATACAGAGACACTATATACAGACTATGTACAGAGAGGCGAGTACAGTGATCACTTGTTAGAACAAACAATAAAAAGAGTGAACAGCAAAGGACAATATAGAAAACAGTAACGGAAAAGCATCGACTGTATTGCACAAACCCCAATATTGCACATACCCTGACAGACCTAATATTGCACTGACCCATATTGCACCATTCTATATTGCACTGACCCATATTGCACCATTCTATATTGCACTGTCCCACATTGCACCATTCTATATTTCACTGACCCGCATTACACTAACCCCCATTGTATAACCCATGCCCATAGGTTTAAAAAAAAAAAAAAAAAACGTTGTCTCCGGCAGTTGCAAAATATACATTTGGCCAAATTATGGTACATTAGACATTATTGATCGTACATCGTACATAGGGCAAAATTATCGTACAAATACCATAATTATCGTACACCTGGCAACGCTGGCCAGAGCTAGGTGAGCGTCGACGCGCATGACGTCACGCCAAGGCTCAAACATTAAGATTCCGGGCCGAATTCCTCTTATCTATTTGACTGCACAGGATTATAGGGGCAATCACAGTGATCAGAGAGGAACTCATTCAGCACATCAGGCAATTGTTTAAGCATGTATGGGTTAGAAAAATGTTATTTTTTTAAACATTTAACGTTGCGCATAGCACCAACTTCCTGGTTTCATCAGTGTCCAATCAAAACCGAGATTTGGCAACCATGAAATAAGACAGCATCCCAAAGAATGCGGTTCAGCATTAGCATTGCTTTCAGACAGTGTCTCCTGAGGACTAATTTAATGGTAAGTATCTGTATAAGAAAATCTTAGAGTACGTCATGCCTTCTTGGGCTGTGCGCTGTATGGAGCACAGAAGGCTCGTTAGACCCAGGGTCTCTTCCCCCAGCAGGGAGACCTAACTGGAAGGCAGTGTTTATTCACAGCTGACCAAGGATGGTTACCTTGTTGGGGAGAGGGAGGACAGAAGGGGAGAGGAAGGACAGGAAAGGAAGAGGAGGGACAGGAAAGGAAGGGAAGAGGAGGGGGAGCACAGAGGGGAGTAGGGGGAGTATGGGGGGCAGGAGAGGGAGGACAGAGGGGAATTAGTCTCTTATAGTCAAACTATGGATTTAATAGACCCAAATGCACATCTGTGACCAGAGCAGGTTAGAAAGAGCTTTGAGCGTTCCGTTTCCCCCCCCCCCCCCCCCTTTATTTCTCTCTTACAACAAAAATAATGAAAAAGCGGTTATATAAATTAAAACCAGGCCGTAAGGCATAACATTACAGACGGTCCGTGTACCATTCGTTCAATTTGAAAACAACAATGAAATTACCCAGAAACGTGTGCTGTAAGCATTTTTTTTTTAAAACACTCAAAATGGCACTTATTTTCATATGTTACAAAAACGGAAAAAATTTAATTTAAATCACAGCCTCAAAGCATCATTATTTTGTTTTATCGATTTGCGTATAGCCGGAAGTTTGGCTGTATGGTTCACATTAAGATCCCACCTGAAACACTGGGCTCGTCTTTCGGGGTGCAATTTCTAATAGGGAAAAACACAGTTGTTCAATTTCCAGTTCTTTCTCCTGGGGTATTCTCCTGGGCACTCCTTAGATTCTATGACTTCCTCCGAGATGGGACTGGTTATGCACGGAGCTAACTACAGCACTATGCGAGGTGGCCAACGCGCCCGTAGCAGGCTGCAGATGGCACTACCTGGGGTGCATAACTCGTGCGCTTCCCTGAGCTCCTTTCTCCTCCTCTAAACAATGCACGAGTCTTGTGTCCACCTAGATGTACTCTCTACATTTGCAAAGAATGTACAAAACACGAACTGAATGTTAAATGTTTTTGGTACACAAATATTCATAATGAAACCGCTGTTTTACTTAAGCTCTCCTTGGGGCTATGGAACTGGTCATCTGGGGAGGTGTTCCAGGTGAGTAGGTGACTAGGTCACCTAGGTTCCAGGTGACTTGGCACAGTATGTTTAGCTCCGTGCGTAATTGTAGCTAAAGCGATCGGTCCAATACATCTCGCAGAATGTCACATTCTACACAGATGTAGAGAGTACATCTATGTGGACACAAGACTCGTGGAGGAGAAAGGAGCTCGGGGAAGCGCACGAGTTACGCACCCCAGGTAGTGCCATCTGTAGCCATCTAGCATAGCGCTGTAGTTAGCTCCGTGCAAAACCAATCCCATCTCGGAGGAAGTCATAGAATCTAAAGAGTGCTAATACCCCAGGACAAAGAAATGAAAATTTAACAACTGCGTTTTTCCCTATTAGAAATTGCACCCCGAAAGACGAGCCCAGTGTTTCAGGTGGGACCTTAATGTGAACTGTACAGCTGAACTTCCGGCTATACGCAAATTGATAAAACAAAATAATGACGCTCTGAGGCTGTGATTTCAATTTTCCGTTTTTGTAACATATTGAAATATGAAAATACATGCCATTTTAAGTGATTTTGTTTCATTTTATGAAATGAAAAATGCTTATAGCACACGTTTCTGGGTAATTTCATTGTTTTCAAATTGAAAATTGATTGAACGAACGGTACACGCAGGGTGCGATTTGCTGGGGGGGATGGGGGGTTTTCCCCCCTTCTGGTTTTCTTGTCCCAGTCTCTGTTTCTTTAATCCCTATCCCTACTTCGGGCGTATTATTGTATTAAACGTAGGAGGAATAGAATTGTAAAATTGGCTGTGTTCAAGGTCCGTGCACCTTCTGGTTAGTTGATTTCATGTTATATGAGATGCGGGTGAGCTCTGCTTTAGCGGGCTTTGATGCGCACAGAGAGCGAGGGTCTGGGGAGTCAGAAACACCTTCACCTTTCGCTGTCTCTTGGACTTTTAAGTGTATAAGGCTACTGCATGTATCATTTCTGATGAATCAATCTTATGCACAGGGAACTGTGTTATGTCCTTATTGACTTTATGATCAGTTAAATCTATTTTGCACACATACAAAAATGAGCTTGAAATGAACGGGACTGGCGTGTAGCCTAATTATCCCCTCGCGCTCTCTCTCTCTCTCTCTGTTCAGAGCGATGAGAGGGGCAGAAAAGTTGCGCACAGACGCACATGCCGTGGAAAATAGACATTAAGCTCCACAAAAGCGTTTTTTGGATCACATTCAGCAAAACTCTGCTTATTTTGTGAAAATCCGCCGCATATTTATGTCAAAACCCTGCTGTAAAGATGATAGAATGACTTGTTGCTGAACAATGAATGCGCGCACGGCGGCAATGAGTGGCAGCGACCGCCCCAACCCGACCCGCGATCATAGGAGAATTTTATGACGGTCTGGGCAGCCGGCCCTGCGGGGCCCGCGGGGGAACCCGTAACCCGCGCATCAGGTGTGTTAATGCCCCCAGCCATGTGTGAAATCCTGTGTGTTTTACAATAGCGACCGTTTGACAAACAGGATGAGGAACCTTTACGCCCGGTTCTGAGAAGTACCAGCCGCGCGTGTTCATTGTGCATTCCGTAACATTTCAAGCTCTGTCCCTCAAAAAAGAAAGACATCTGTGGCCCTGGTCACACTACGCTGGTCACTCAAAGTTTGATCAAGAGTTTTCCAAAACGGCCCAACTCCCTGAGCAACACACACGCTCTGGAGGGGTGGCCCCTAGCTCGGACGTCTATGTACAAGGCAGATCCACCCCCTCCAGAGCTGTTAAGACAAGATGCAATGAGCTCCGCTCAGCGAGTCAGATGCAGAGTCCGGGCCTATCTGTCCATGGTCAGGGCCCTACTGAGTCCCGCCAAAGCATGGAGGACATGTTCTTAACACATGAAAGCACTGAAATCTTTTTGCAGAATAGAACACATCTAACAACACTGGGTTTCAAGTTCAACAGCAATAAAGTGATTGAGTAATTATCCCCCCTTCTGTTTTTTTGACAATCGCACCCTGGGTACATGGACCACAGACGTCGAGCACTTCCATTCCTTTCTGACGACACAACAGAACAACGCAGTCATTTACCAGGAGAGGGCGGAGCAGCTGCTCACAGAGTAGGATTCAGTAGGATTGCTTAGAACTGCGTGAATGAAGCGAAACACCCCAATAAAACAGAAGAAAAACAGTTTTCAGGAAATAGCATAACAACATGGTTAAAAACTCCAAAAAGTTGATTTGCATGATATAGCTCCTTTAAAGTGTTGGACGGGTTTGAGCGCCCGAATGATCCTGTTGTCGGGGCCTTCGTACCCCTGGTTGCAGTTGCCTGGCCTGCCACAGACACTCCTCCTTTCTGTTCTAAGAACGGTCTGGGCGGCTGCTCGCAGTCAATCATTTCTCGATTTATCCACATCGGTCCAATCACGCACCAATAGACGGAAGCCGTCACCTGTCACCACCACGCACTCTTCCAAAACATTAAAGATGGCGGCCGATACACTGTTTTCTTCGGCTTTTTCGTCTGTTTTAAATCATTTGGAAAATATGAAATCCCTAAAACCGGAGCAAGAAACAGCGTTCGAAGAGTTCCTCGTAAAAAAAGTTTTGGAAAGGCTTTCTGCCGCTTGTTACTGCAACGTATCTAGCGTTGCTCTAATTGGTTGATGCCGTCAATCACGCCCACCGGGAAATTGTTGAGATCACGCTTGCTCCCAGACTATTGCTGCATCCGAAACCATCAAATTGTAGCCTCTAAGTACTAACACTAGCAAACTAATCCTTAACCTTTCATGGGGTCAACTGTTAGATCTCTATGCAGTTAGTGAACTAGAGCTTCAGCAGCATTTGCCCAATTCGACGTCCTTATCCAGGGGAAGGGGAAGTGACATCACCAACAGCTGTTTTTCTTCAGTGCAAGCCAAACAAAAGCGCATACCGCCACCTACTGTATATTGTCCAACAACAACATAGTGTCCAAATAAAGACATTGAAGGTGAAAAAAAGAGAATCATCCAAATGATCCTTCACATTTGACTTTATTTTATCTCAACAGCAGTTTCATAAAGCTACAGTATGCAAATTAGCCATGTGGCTTAAGTTTCTACTAAATGAAAACAAAAGCACAAACTGCTTCATTTAGGCCATTTACTGAGGAGGCTCTTTAAAATCATGTGACTGAGCTGTGGTGACGACAACATGTATTTTGTCAGTTTTATAAAGTTTGGCTTGTGCAGAATCTTATTTTTTTTAATTATTTTTATTATTAAATGTGCACCTGTCAATCAACAGTGGTTGCGCATGAATCACTCGAGGGTGGGGGCGAGGGGGGTGGGAGATTGGCGCAGTGGCTTATGGGATGGCACATAGCTCCTAATCGCCAGTAAGTTAGCATCAGAGGTCCCTATGCTAAAGTGGCTATGATAGTTAGCATACAGGCCACTTCCCCTAACTCCTTCCTAACTGAAAGCCCAATTCGGACGCATCTTATCATGGCGGACGCTGACGCACATCCGGTTTGGCGTAAGACCTCTTACCAATTTACTGGTTTCGGATGGAGCATATATGTCTTTGAAATATCTATGAAAAGGCATGTCGTTTGGCAGGCCAGGCAATGGTGGCAGGATCCTGGGCCCTGGGTACAAACAATCTTGTGCTGCATCCGAAACCATCAAATTGTAGCCTCTAAGTACTAACACTAGCAACTAATCCTTAACCTTTCATGGGGTCAACTGTTAGATCTCTATGCAGTTAGTGAACTAGAGCTTCAGCAGCATTTGCCAAATTCGACCGTCCTTACCCAGGGAAGGGGAAGTGACATCACCAACAGCTGTTTTTCTTGAGTGCAAGCCAAACAAAAGCGCATACCGCCCCCTACTGTATATTGTCCAACAACAAAATAGTGTCCAAATAAAGATATTTAAGGTGAAAAAAAGAGAATCATCCAAATGATCCTTCACATTTGACTTTATTTTATCTCAACAGTGGTTTCATAAAGCTACAGTATGCAAATTAGCCATGTGGCTTAAGTTTCTACTAAATGAAAACAAAAGCACAAACTGCCTTCATTTAGGCCATTTATTGAGGAGGCTCTTAAAAACCATGTGACTGAGCTGTGGTGACGACAACATGTATTTTGTCAGTTTTATAAAGTTTGGCTTGTGCAGAATCTTATTTTTTTTAAATTATTTTTATTATTAAATGTGCACCTGTCAATCAACAGTGGTTGCGCATGAATCACTCGAGGGTGGGGGCGAGGAGATTGGCGCAGTGGCTTATGGGATGGCACATAGCTCCTAATCGCCAGTAAGTTAGCATCAGAGGTCCCTATGCTAAAGTGGCTATGATAGTTAGCATACAGGCCACTTTCCCTAACTCCTTCCTAACTGAAAGCCCAATTCGGACGCATCTTATCATGGCGACGCTGACGCACATCCGGTTTGGCGTAAGACCTCTTACCAATTTACTGGTTTGGATGGAGCATTGGTGTGTCTGCATGTGTACTGTGTGTCTAACCCCTGCGTCTGCAAGCATGCTTTTGTGTCTGCATGTATGTATGTAACCCCTATGTCTGTAAGCGTCCACTGTCCCTTCTCTCTCCACTCTCTCTTCTTCTTCCTCTCCCTCTCTCCCTCCTCTCTCTCTCCCTCTTTCTCTCCCTCTCTCCCCTCTCTCCACTCTCTCTCCACTCCCCTCTCTCCACTCTCAACTCTCTCTCCCCTCTCTCCCCCTCTCTCCACTCCCTCTCTCTCCCCTATCTCTCCTCTCTCTCCCTCTCGCCCTCTCTCCTCTCTCGTCCTGCTCTCTCCACGTTGTCTTGTTCCGCTCTCGCCCCTCTCTCTCCCCTCTCTCCACTCTCTCTCCTCTCACGCTTCTCTTCCCTTCTCTCTCTCTCTCTATCTCCTCTCTCTCCACTCTCTCATTCCTCTCTCCTCTCTCTCCCTCCCTCTCGCTCTCATCCATCTCTCCACTCTCTTCTCTTCTCTATCCAGTCTCTCTCTCCTCTCTATTCTCTCTCTCCACTCTATCTCCTCCTCTCTCTCCCTCGTCTCGATCTCCCCTTGCTCCTGTATCTTCTTCCCTCTCGCTCTCCATGTCCTCTCCTCTCTCCTCTCTCTCCTCTTCTCTCCCCCCTCTCTCGCTCTCTCCTCTCTCTGTCCTCTCTCGTCCATCCCTCTCATCCCTCTTCTCTCGCACCTTCTCCCTCTCCTTCTCTCCTTTCTCTTGTCCCACTCTCTCCTCTCTCCCCCTCTATCTCCTATAATCTCCCTTTCTCTCTAACTCTCTCACCCCTCTCTCACTCTCTACTCTCATCTCCTCTCTCCTCTCTCTACTTCTCTATCCGCCTCTCCTCCATTCTCTAATGGCCTCTATCCTCCTCTCTTCCCTGTGCCGTCGTCCCTCTCTCGTCCATCTCTCCTTCTCCCTTCTCTTCCCCTGTATCTCTCCCTTCTCTCTCCCCCTCTCTCCTCTCTCTCCCTTCCCTCTCTCTCGCTTCTCCACTGTCTCTCCTTACCTCTCCTTCTCTCCATTCTCCCCAACGTCGCTCCTCTTCTCTCCTCTCTCTCCCTCTCTCTCCTCCCCTTCTTCACCTCCCCCCCCTCTATCTGTCCTCTTCTCTACCTCTCTCTCCCCTCTCTCCACTCCTCACTCCTTTCTCTTGCTCCCACTCTCTCCCTCCATCCTCTCTTCCTCCCTCTCCCTCCCTCTCTACTCGTAACTCCTCGCTCCTTCCCCTCTTCACTTCCCTCTATCTATCTTGTCCTCATCTACCCTCTCCCCTCTCTCACTCTCACCCCTCTCTCTACCTTCTCTGTCCCGTCTCTCCCATCTCTCTCCTCTTTTCTCCCCTCTCTCTCCCTGTATCTCTCCCTTCTCTCTCCCCTTCTTTTCTCTCTCATTCTCCCTCTCTCTCCCTCTCTCGCACTCTTCTCTCTCTCTCTCATCCCTCTCCACCCCCCTTCCTTCTCTATCTACACTCACAACTCTCTCAACAACTCTGCTCGTTCCTGCCTCTCTCATTTCTCTCGTCGTCCAGCTCTCCCGGCCACTCTCTCCCCTCTCTCCACTCTTTCTCCTTTCACTCCTCTCTCAACCTTCTCTCCCTCTCACTCTTTCTCCTTCCGCTCCTTCTCCTTTTTCCCTTCTCTTATCCTTTTCCTCTCTCTCCCCCACCTCCCCGTCTCTCTCCCTTCTCCTCCTCCGTCTCTTTCCTTCTTCTCTCTCGTCCATGCCCTTTCACTTTTTTTCCTTTTCCTTTATCACTCTCCACTCGCTACTCTTTCTTCTCCTTCTCTCCCTCTCTTCTCTCCCCCTCTCTCCTCTAATTCTTTCCTCTCTTCTCTCCACTCTCCACTCGCTCTCCTCCCTCTCTCCTTCTTCCTCTTTTTCCTCTCTCTCACCTGTTCTCTCTCGCCGCTTCTCCCTTCCTCTCTCTGTCTATTCTCGCTCTCATACTCCTCGCTTCTCTCTCCCTTTCTGTCTTCTTTCTCTCTCTCTCCGCATGTCTCCCTCTCTCTCTCTCTATCTTCTCTGGTCCCTGTTCCTCTTTCCTCTCTCCTTCTCTCTCTTCTCCTCTCTTCTACTCCTATTCTCCTCTCTCTTCCACTCCCTGTCTTCCCTCTCTCTCTTCAGCTGCTCTTTCCACACTCTCGTTATCTCACACTCACTCTCCCCATCTCTCTCCTCTCTTCTCTTCGTCCTTCTCCCCCTCCTTCTCTCCTCTCTATCCCCTCTCTCTCCTTTCTCTGCCTGCCTGTCGCACTGCATGCCGGGCCGTGTGAGTGCGTGGCAGGTCCGTGTGTTTGTGGTGAATGGAGCTGAGTGAGTGATTGGCACGAAGTTCCACTTTCATCTGTACCATTTTTCTTCGGGAAGGGTGGTTTCTGTGTTTGAGGTGGTTTTGGTGATTACTGTGCTGGAGAGGCCGGGCATGTGGCGAGTCGGAGTCCCTCGACGAGGGCCGCGCAGCCGTCACTTACACATGGGTCAGATAGAGGCTGACCACGGTTTACAAGAACAGGTTGTTGGCCTCGGGAGCAGGTGGGCCACCAAATGTTACAATGGGTCCAAGAATGCATAAGGCGTGGTCGCTTGTTGTGGAGGTGCGTTTGGTACACGACCTCGTTGAGAAGCGGGTTTTTTAGACAAGGAGCGAGAACAGGAGTGCAGAGCAGAGTAGGCTACGGGGCTTCCGGACTGTAGCGCTCAGACTGAGGCTGTAATGCATAGTATTAAGATTTAACAGCAATGGAGAGTGAGGCAAGAAGTGGTTGTCAGTCGAGGAAACTGGTCTCCGTCTCGGAGCACTGAGACGTGGGTGCCGAAGCAGAGGGTCAGGGTGGAGCAGGGAGGCAGTGGCGTAGAGAGGGACAGCGTGCAGATGCTGGAGAGGGGAGCAGAGTGCAAGGGGTGCCGGAGAGGGGAGCAGTAGGCAAGTGTGAAGGAGGATGAGGAGGACATGGATGACAAACTGTCACAATTTGTCAGACCTCTCCCAGGAAGCGGGTTAGACAAAAACCCCCCTCCTATTCAGTGAATGGAAATTCAATGCTTTCCTGGATTGTTACTTATGGTGAGAAGGTAGTGAATGTGCAGGGTTTTTTCCCAGAACCTTCAGGCCTTTATTAGGTCCTGACAAGAAACTAAAGAAACAAGTGGGCCACAGATAATTGAGTTCAGAAAGAAGAAGATACAGATGTCCAGTTGTAGGGGAAATGTGAGAAAGGAGAAAGTGGGTAAGAGGAAGCTTCCCAAACTGGAATAATGGCTGGTGCACGTGGGTGTTTTTTCTCTACTTGTATTTGGCTACTGTTCCCCAGTCTTTTTATATTCATGCATGGAGAGCCTTAGAATAGGAACCCTAAACATTAATGGTGGAGGGATCAAAGGAAAGCAAGCTGGCAAGTGGCTGAGCTTAAATGAGACTAAAACGCATTGAATGTGCTACTACTACAGGAGACACACAGTACTGTGGAGGCAGACTGGAGTCGGTCTGCCAGGATCAGTGTTCCTGAGCCATTGCGCTAACGTGAGTGCAGGGACGGCTATACTTTTCTCTGAGCGCCTGGTCCTAAGTAATGTGACTCATATTGAGGTAGAGAGGGGCAGGTTACATCTGGTACATGGGACTTTTACACTGTAAATTGTAACTCTTGTTTCAAATTAAAAAAACATTCCAAGGGCTGCCAATATTTTACGTTAAACACATTACAAGTGTGCAGTATACCCAATTTGAAATTCGTAATTCACTACACTCACAGCAGTAACTATCCTAAAATAATAAACTTAATCAAGCTTAACCACAGCGCTCAGTTTAAAGGATTCATATTCTTAGATTAATACAATTGCTCAAGACATTTGTCTTTGGAAATCTTACTCAACTCGATGTATTTTCATTAATTGATACATTGCTTGGAGCAGCCGTTTAAATCATACAGTTGTTTTGTCTTAACCATCCTCCTTATATTGAGTGAAATTGTATGCATTAATTGAGACAACTTTGCAATGTATTTTTTCTTAATACCTCCAAGTTATACTTTCTAATTGAGACAATTTCCCCACATTAATTTAAAGTAAACTGACATACTCTTAAATGGGAAAATGAACCCTCAGAAAATAATAACTTTAACAAGTATTTATTGTACTTTGCCAAACAAATAAAAGCTGTACAATAACTTGTGATATACAGTATTTTGATATGTTTCATTGCGATGAGTACTGTATAAAGGACTGAGTGCTATATACTTCTATCAAAGTACAGTAACATACAGTATCTCAATAAATGGAATCATGCACATTATATTCACTGAAAGTTGTGGAGCTTGATAAAGTCCAAAAGTGGCTTGAATTCTTTCAGAAGAGTGCAACACTGAACATGTACCGATAAACACACACACTACCTTTTCAATACTTCTTAATGCGGACTCTTAATGAGCAAAATGAAATTAACTAATGGGTACCGCCACAAAAAGTTAACAACTAGGCTGGGCGATATATCGATATCAAAAATGTTTTAATGATATGGAATTAGACCATATTGCATATATCGATATAATTCAAATTTGCGCTGCAATACTTATTATAGGCTTTTATTTAAGATTTTTTATTTCATTTAAATGTGCACCATACAGAGCTTTGTTATACAGCGTTTATGTTTTCAATTAAACTACTCGTATTTGGCTTTGACTTAACATTTCACAGCACCCACTTTGCGGAAAAAATATCGGGATATATATCGTATATCGATATTCAACCTAAATATATCGTTATATGACTTTTGGTCCATATTGCCCAACCCATTAACAACTACTATGCCGACATGGTTTGCAGGAATACAGATGGTGAAAAACAGTTTTACATTTTCTCGTGCAGTAGTTGTCCTTATACCGTGCACACAAAGCGCTGCTCACCACCAATGTCCATGCTTTAGGTCCTTCAGATAGTCAATGTTCAACTGTAGAGCAGACCCAGAGGCATTGCAACACTTGATGGAATGTCCTTCAGATCAGTCAGTGCATCGGCTTCCTCAAGGAGACAAAATCCTTGATGTGTCTGTCTCCATCTTTTACCATCACCTCGCCGACTCGCACGCCTTTGCAGAAGTCCTGCTCATCATCAGTGGCCTGCAAAACAAAGTATTTTTAGATAAAAAGGAATGGGCTAATAGAAATAGCCCATTTAAAACCTGTAAACGTGTAAAACAGTATTTTTGGGACTAGTTTGTAATAGGTTTTTCAATTCAAAGAGTAGGCTTATAGATATTGGTATAAAGTTGAAGCAAGAGAAGCAAATGAAAAACAGCAGACTGGAGGGAAAGTCTTGATAATGAATGCAAATTGGACACAATGGCAACTGAGCAAAATGTACCAAAGAGAAACAGAAAAGTGACAAAAATGTGTGACAAACATGTCAAGAAAGTGACAACAATGCGGCAACAACGCAAGGAAAAGATTAGTTTATGGTGGGGGTTAAGAGGTTACCCTGTGTGTTTATGTCCATGAGTTAGCACATAGCCGATTAGCCATGCTTTTAAACTCTTAGGGAGTCATTTATCAAGGCAGGTGTTAAAATAGCAGGTGCAAGCTCAAAAATAAAATATGCAATTTGTAGACATGTTGTACTTAATTTACCATTTGATGTTGCCTGAATAACAGTATTAAGGCCCCAAATCTGAAGTGTAAATAAGAGTAAGTAAGAATAAGTAATAAATGCACAAAGGAGTCTGCTGCTGATGCACTTTTGCACATGCTACTCGCTTTGTGCTTGAGCAAACACCTGATTAATGACCACCCAAATATTTGAATTTTTTGAAAAATTGATGCTGAAAATTGGATATTTACGTCCGGGCAACTGGACTGGAAGTGGGTGGAACTGTGGGACTCCATTGTTAAATTTCAATATGCAACGCAAAATGTAGGAAGAGTGATAAATTAGGTCTTACCTCAACAGTCTTTGCGAAGGAAACACAATCTTCTTAGGAGTGTGGGAGCCCAAGGAGAAGAATCGTTCTTATCGATGGAGTCCACCAAAAAAAAAAAAAAAAAAAAAGTTACCAATGACATTCTGTTGCAGTCTTACCAAGCAGCACACCTTGCTAGCTTCCCCATGCTTCTAGCGATGGATGCAGCTCATGTGGAGCTCCATCCATTAAGCTCTGCATTCTTCCCCATTCAAACCATTTTGCATTTCTGTGCATCTGGAGTTATTTTTCAGAGGTTTTAAACTTGAGGGTTAATTTATCAATTCCTGAATTGCCATTTTAATACTATAAATGCAAAAACACAAAACACATTTCTTAAGACTTGCAAACATTTAATTGAACCCTTTAGCAAAAAAAAAAAAATCTATTTCAATTCAATAAACTTATAGTAAAAAGTTTTGAGCAATGTCCTAATCTTCCAGTACAGAGACATTTAATGCCCGTTTGAATCCAATTCAATGCTTTTTAAAAACCCTGTAATTAGTCCCAAGTGACAGCTGGAAATTAGGACGGCCATTGTACCAATTCATATAGTAAATCAATGAACCTCTCCCCCCCCCCAAAAAAAGGAATGAAACTTTAAATTAAAAAAAAATATAATTAACATAAAGGTCTAAACTATAACTGTAAAAACGAAACAAAAAATAATGTGAACTTACATCCAGCAGTCCTGTGAGCCTGACGAGTCCAGGTACTCTTTGCCTTCAAGAGCTCAAGGAAGTGGTCCAGGTACTGGTCGAGTTCAGGTTAGCTGATGGTACACCAGAAAATTCCAATTCAATCTGATGAAGGAGAAAAACAAAAAAATAATTAATCAAAATACATTTTAGTTGTTTACATGTTGAATTGCATTTAAGTATATTAGGCTTTATTCTCACCAATGTAATTCACATTTTGCGGCACGGTAGCGCTCGTGCTTCACAGCTAGAAGATCCCAGGTTTGATTCCCACCTGGACGGGGCCTTTCCGTGTGGAGTTTACATGTTCTCCCCGTGTCTGTGTAGGCACTGCCGCTGCCCACTGCTCCTTACAGGTCGCCCCAGTAACAAAGGATGGGTCAAATTTCTCTACGGGGACAATATGCAAACAAACATACATTAGATTTTAGCATTGTTCTACTCCAATTTTGTGACTGCAACAGTCACCCTCATTATCTTATGTTATACATTACATTATTTTACTGCCAAGGAAGCAAACAACTGTGAAGGAAGACAAGTTCCCAATTTTCCTATCTACCTTCCTTCCATGCCTCTTTCCTTCCTTCATCCTTCCTTCTTTCTTTCTTTAATTCTTGCTTCCATCCATCCACCCTTCCTTCCTTCTTTCTTTCCTTCTTCCTTCCTTTCTATCTTCCATTCTTCTGTCCTTTCCTTCCTTCCATCCTTCCATCTTTCCTCCCTTCCTGTTGGAGAATCTAACAAACGATGATCGAGAGATTGATGAAGAATAGGCAGCAGTCAGGATGTCTTATGCAGGAGAAGTTTATTTTGCCATTGTTGCGGGACCCGGAGACATGAAACTCAAGACATTGTGCTAGTCCTAACATTCAAGTCTGTCTATGCTCCCACAGAAGACACGTAAAATACCCTCTAAGCGCGTCACACTCACACGCAAGCCAAGCAGTCAGTCGCTGATAGCCGGCGCCTGAGCACCCCAGTCAAGGCTATAACAGAGATAGTACGACTGTACGGCCTGACCCACGGGTAGTGCGACATTACAGTTTGGCCCAGTATGATAAATAGCGATTTAATGTTATCTCTAACACTTCCTTCCCTCTCTCCCTCTTCTTCAATCCTTCTTTCCTTCCTATCTTCCTTCCTTCCATCCTTCCTTCTTTCCTTCCTTCCTCCTTCCTTCCTTTCTATATTCCATTTTCTGTCCTTCTTCCTTCCTTCCTTCTTCATCTTTCCTTCCGTCGTTTCTTCCTCCCTCCCTCTTTCTTTCCTTCCTCCCTTCCTTCCTTCTTTTCATCCTTCTTTCATTCCTTCCTTCCTTTCTTCCTTCCATCCTTCCTTGCTTCCAACATCCCCCATCCTTCTTCCTTCTTTCCTTCCTCCATCTTTCATTCCTTCTTCTTTCCTTCCTTCTTCCTTCCTTCCTTCCCTCCCTCCCCCTCTTTCTTTCCTTCCTTCCATCCTTCTTTCTTCCTTCCTATCTTCCTTCCATTCTTCTTCCTTATTACCTTCCATCCTTCCTTCCTTCTTTCCTCCTTCCTTGCTCCTATCTTCCTTCTTTCGTTATTACCTTCCATCAATCCATCCTTCTTTCCTTCCTTCCTTGCTTCCTATCTTCTTCCTTCTTCTTTCTTCCTTCCATCCTTACTTCCTTCCCTTCTATCTTCCATTCTTCTGTCCTTCTTTCTTTCCTTCCATCTTTCCTTCCGTCTTCCTTCCATCCCTCCCTCCATCCCCTCCTTCCTTCCTTCCTTCCTTTCTATCTTCCATTCTTCTGTCCTTTCCTTCCTTCCATCCTTCCATCTTCCTCCTTCCTTCCCTCTCTCCCTCCTTCCTTCTTTCTTTCCTTCCTTCCTATCTTCCTTCGGTCCATCCTTCATTATTTCCTTCCTTCCTCCTTCCTATCTTGATTCTTTCCATCCATCCTTCCGTCTAGCTCATCTCCCTTTCATCGACCCTTCCGTCTTTCCTTCCTTCCTATCTTCTTTACATTCTTCCTTGCTTTCCTACCTTCCTTCCTTCCATCTTTCCTTCCTACCTTCCTACCTTCCTTCATTACTTCCTTCCTTCTTCCTTCCTCTATCTTCCTTCCTTCCATGCTTCTTTCCTTCCTTCTTCCATCCTTCCTTCCTTCTTTCTTTAATTCCTTGCTTCCATCCATCCACCCTTCCTTCCTTCCTTCCTTTCTTTCCTTACTTCCTTCCTGTCTATCTTCCATTCTTCTGTCCTTCCTTCCTTCCATCGTTCCATCTTTCCTCCCTTCCTTCCCTCTCTCCCTCCTTCCTTCCATCCTTCTTTCCTTC
Organism: Neogobius melanostomus; assembly: GCA_007210695.1. Lineage (NCBI taxonomy): Eukaryota > Metazoa > Chordata > Actinopteri > Gobiiformes > Gobiidae > Neogobius > Neogobius melanostomus. The sequence continues at coordinate 92,184 of VHKM01000885.1, forward strand.
CTATCTTATTCCTTCCATCCTTCCTTCTTTCCTTCCTTCTCCTCTCCTTCCTTTCTATCTTCCATTCTTCTGTCCTTCTTTCCTTCCTTCCTTTCTTCCATCTTTCCTTCCTTCTTTTCTTCCCTCCCTCCCTCTTTCTTTCCTTCCTCCCTTCCTTCCTTCTTTTCATCCTTCTTTCATTCCTTCCTTCCTTTCTTCCTTCCATCCTTCCTTGCTTCCATCCATCCCTCATCCTTCCTTCCATCTCATTCCTTCTTTCCTTCCTTCTTTCCTTCCTTCTTCCATCTTTCATTCCTTCTTTCTTTCCTTCCTTCTTCCCTTCCTTCCAACCCCCCTCCTCTTTCTTCCTTCCTTCCATCCTTCTTTCCTTCCTTCCTATCTTCCTTCCATTGTTCTTTCCTTATTACCTTCCATCAATCAATCTTTCCTTCCTTCCTTGCTTCCTATCTTCCTTCTTTCGTTATTACCTTCCATCCATCCATCCTTCCTTCTTTCCTTCCATCCTTGCTTCCTATCTTTCTTCCTTCCTTCTTTCCTTCCTTCCATCCTTACTTCCTTCTTTTCTATCTTCCATTCTTCTGTCCTTCTTTCTTTCCTTCCTTCCTTCTTCCATCCTTCCATCTTTCCTTCCGTCTTTCCTTCCTTCCGTCCCTCCCTCCTTCCTTCCTATCTTCCTTCCATCCTTCCTTGCTTCCATCCATCCACCATTCCTTCGTTCTTTCCTTCCTTTCTATCTTCTTCCTTCCTCCTTTCTTCCTTTCTATCTTCCATTCTTCTGTCCTTCTTTCCTTCCTTCCATCCCTCTTTCTTTTCTTCCTTCCATCCATCCATCCTCACTTCTTTCCTTCTTTCCTTCCTTCCTTGCTGCCATCCATCCACCCTTCCTTCCTTCCTATCTTCCTTCCTTCCATGCTTCTTTCCTTCCTTCCATCCTTCCTTCCTTCTTTCTTTAATTCCTTGCTTCCATCCATCCACCCTTCCTTCATTCCTTCTTTCTTTCCTTACTTCCTTCCTTTCTATCTTCCATTCTTCTGTCCTTTCCTTCCTTCTATCGTTCCATCTTTCCTCCCTTCCTTCTCTCTCTCCCTCCTTCCTTCCATCCTAATTTCCTTCCTATCTTCCTTCCTTCCATCCTTCCTTCTTTCCTTCCTTCCTCCTTTCCTTCCTTTCTATCTTCAATTCTTCTGTCCTTCTTTCCTTCCTTCCTTTCTTCCATCTTCCTTCCTTCTTTTCTTCCCTCCCTCCCTCTTTCTTTCCTTCCTCCCTTCCTTCCTTCTTTTCATCCTTCTTTCATTCCTTCCTTCCTTTCTTCCTTCCATCCTTCCTTGCTTCCATCCACCTCCATCCTTCCTTCTTTCCTTCCTTCCATCTTTATCCCTTCTTTCCTTCCTTCTTTCCTTTCTTCCTTCCATCCTTCCTTGCTTCCATCCATCCACCATTCCTTCGTTCTTTCCTTCCTTTCTATCTTCCTTCCTTCTTTCCTCCTTTCTTCCTTTCTATCTTCCATTCTTCTGTCCTTCCTTCCTTCCATCTTTCCTTTCTTCCCTCCATCCCTCCCTCTTTCTTTCCTTCCTTCCTTCCTTCCCTCTTACCTTCCTTCTTTCCTTCCATCCATCATCCTCACTTCTTTCCTTCTTTCCTTCCTTCCATCCTTCCTTCCCTTCTCGTTCCTTCCTTCTGCCATCCATCCACCCTTCCTTCCTTCCTTCCATGCTTCTTTCCTTCCTTCCATCCTTCCTTCTTTCTTAATCCTTGCTTCCATCCATCCACCCTTCCTTCCCTTCCTTCTTTCTTTCCTTACTTCCTTCCTTTCTATCTTCCATTCTTCTGTCCTTTCCTTCCTTCCATCGTTCCATCTTTCCTCCCTTCCTTCCCTCTCTCCCTCCTTCCTTCCATCCTTCTTTCCTTCCTATCTTCCTTCCATCCTTCCTTCTTTCTTTCCTTCCTCCCTTCCTTCTTTTCATCCTTCTTTCATTCCTTCCTTCCTTTCTTCCTTCCATCCTTCCTTGCTTCCATCCATCCTCCATCCTTCCTTCTTTCCTTCCTTCCATCTTTCATTCCTTCTTTCCTTCCTTCCTTCCTTCCATCTTTCATTCCTTCTTTCTTTCCTTCCTTCTTCCCTTCCTTCCTTCCCTCCCTCCCTCTTTCTTCCTTCCTCCCTTCCTCTCCATCTTCCTTCCTTTCCTTTCCTTCCATCCTTCTTTCCTTCTCTTCCTATCCCTCTTCCTATTACCTTCCTCATCATCTTTCCTCCTTCTTCCTTCATCTTCTTTGTTTTCTTCCATCCATCCATCCTTCCTTCTTTCCTTCCTTCCTTGCTTCCTATCTTTCTTCCTTCCTTCTTTCCTTCCTTCCATCCTTACTTTTCTTTCTTCTTCCATTCTTTCTGTCCTTCTTTCTTACCTTCCTTCCATCCTTCCATCTTTCTTCCGTCTTCCTTCCTTCCGTCCTCCCTCCCTCCTTCCTTCCTTCCTTCCTTCCATCCATCTTTCCTTCCTGCCTATCTTCCTTCCATCCTTCCTTGCTTCCATCCATGCACCATTTCTTCGTTCCTTCCTTCCTTTCTATCTTCCTTCCTTCCATCCTTCCTTCCTTCCTCCTTCTTCCTTCTATCTTCCATTCTTCTGTCCTTCTTTCCTTCCTTCCTTCCTTCCATCTTTGCTTTCTTCCCTCCCTCCCTCTTTCCTTCCTTCCTTCCTTCCATCCTTATTTCCTTCCTCCTTTCTTCCATCCATCCATCCTCACTTCTTTCCTTTTTTCCTTCCTTCCTTCTTTCTTTAATTCCTTCCTTCCATCTTTCCTTCCATCTTTCCTTCCTTCCGTCCCTCCTCCTTCCTTCCTTCCTTCCATCCTTATTTACTTTCTATCTTCCTTCCATCCTTCCTTGCTTCCATCCATCCACCATTCCTTCGTTCTTTCGTTCCTTTCTATCTTCCTTCCTTCCTTCCTCCTTTCTTCCTTTCTATCTCCATTCTTCTGTCCTTCTTTCCTTCCTTCCTTCCATCTTTCTTTCTTCCCTCCCTCCCTATTTCCTTCCTTCCTTCCTTCCATCCCTCTTTCCTTCCTTCTTTCCTTCCATCCATCCATCCTCACTTCTTTCCTTCTTTCCTTCCTTCCTTCCATCCTTCCTTCCTTCTCGTTCCTTCCTTGCTGCCATCCATCCACCCTACCTTCCTTCCTCTCCTTCTTTCTGTCTTCTTTCCTTTCCTTCCATCTTTCATTCCTTCTTTCCTTCCTTCTTTCCTTCTTTCCTTCCTTCCTTCCATCCATCTTTCCTTTCTTCCTTCCATCCATCTTTCCTTCCTTCCTCCTTCCCCTATCTTCCTTCCATCCTTCCTTGCTTCCATCCCATGCACCATTCCTTTCTTCTTCCTTCCTTTCTATCTTCCTTCCTTCCATCCTTCCTTCCTTCCTTCCTCCTTTCTTCCTTTCTATCTTCCGTTCTTCTGTCCTTCTTTCCTTCCTTCTTCCATCTTTCCTTTCTTCCCTCCTCCCTCCCTCTTTCCTTCCATCCATCCATCTCACTTCTTTCCTTCTTTCCTTCCTTACTACCATCCTTCCTTCCTTCCATGCTTCTTTCCTTCCTTCCATCCTTCCTTCCTTCTTTCTTTAATTCATTGCTTCCATCCATCCACCCTTGCTCTTCCTTCTTTCTTTCTTACTTCCTTTCTATCTTCCATTCTTCTGTCCTTTCCTTCCTTCCATCGTTCCATCTTTCCTCCCTTCCTTCCCTCTCTCCCTCCTTCCTTCCATCCTTCCTTTTTTCCTTCCTATCTTCCTTCCTTCCATCCTTCCTTTTTTCCTTCCTTCCTCCTTTCATTCCTTTCTATCTTCCATTCTTCTGTCCTTCTTTCCTTCCTTCCTTTCTTCCATCTTCCCTTCCTTCTTTCTTCCCTCCCTCCTCTTTCTTCCTTCCTCCCTTCTTTTCATCCTTCTTTCATTCCTTCCTCCTTTCTTCCTTCCATCCTTCCTTGCTTCCATCCATCCCTCCATCCTTCCATCTTTCCTTCCTTCCATCTTTCATTCCTTCTTTCCTTCCTTCTTTCCTTCCTTCTTCCCTTCCTTCCTTCCTTCCCTCCCCCCCTCTTTCTTTCCTTCCTTCCATCCTTCTTTCCTTCCTTCCTATCTTCCTTCCATTCATCTTTCCTTATTACCTTCCATCCATCCATCCTTTTCCTATCTTCCTTCTTTCGTTATTACCTTCCATCCATCCATCCATCCTTCCTTGCTTCCTTCCTTTCTATCTTCCATTCTCTGTCCTTCTTTCTTTCCTTCCTTCCTTCCATCCTTCCATCTTTCCTTCCGTCTTTCCTTCCGTCTTTCCTTCCTTCCGTCCCTCCTTCCTTCCTTCCCTCCTTCCATCCTTCTTTCCTTCCTCCTTCTTCCTTCCTATCTTCCTTCCATCCTTCCTTGCTTCCATCCATCCACCATTCCTTCGTTCCTTGTTTCCTTTCTATCTTCCTTCCTTCAATCCTACCTTCCTTCCTTCCTTCCTTCCTTCCTCCTTTCTTCCTTTCTATCTTCCATTCTTCTGTCCTCTTCCTTCTTCTTTCTTCCATCCATCTGTCCTTTCTTCCCTCCCTCTTTCCTTCCTTCCTTCTTTCCATCTTTCTTCCCTTCCTTCCTTCCATCCTTCTTCCTTCCATCCATCCCTCCATCCTTCCTTCTTTCCTTTTTCCATCTTTCATTCCTTCCTTCCTTCCCTCCCTCCCTCTTTCCTTCCTTCCTTCCATCCTTCTTTCCTTCCTTCCTATCTTCCTTCCATCCTTCTTTCTTATTACCTTCCATCCATCCATCCTTCCTTCTTCCTTCCCTCCTTCCTATCTTCCTTCCTTCCTTCTTTCCATCGTTGCTTCTTTTCTTCCTATCTTCCTTCCTTCATTTCTATCTTCCTTCCATCCTTCCTTCCTTCTTTTTTCCTTCCTTGCTTCCAGCCATCCACCCTTCCTTCTTTCCTTCCTCCTTCCTTCCATCCTTGTTTCCTTCCTTTCTTCCTTCCTTCCTTGCTTCCATCCTATCTCCTTCCTTCCATCCACACTTCCTTCTATCCTTCCTTCCAATCTTCCATTCTTCATTGCTTCCATCCTTCCTTCCTTCTTTCCTTCCTTCAATCATTCTTTCTTTGTTTCCTTCCTTCCTTCTTTCCTTCCTATCATCCTTCCTTCCTATCTTCATTGTTTCCATTCTTCCTTCTTTCCTTCCTTCCTTGCTTCCAACCTTTCTCCCTTCCTTCCATCCACACTTTCTTCCTTCCTATTTTCCATTCTTTCTTCCTTCCATCATTCCTTCCTTCCTTCCCCCTTCCTTCCTTCCTTCCTTCCATTCTTCCGTCATTCAATCTTTCCTTCCTTCCTAACTTCCTTCCATCCTTCCATCTTTCCTTCCTTCTTTTCTTCGTTCCTTCCCTTTAATTTTTCATTTATTTATTTATTTCAGGCAGAGGGCAACAAAGAAGAATATACAGCAGAAAACAAACAAAACCAAAAAATACAATCCACTTCCACCTGAAAGGGAGTGGGAAGAAGAAAACTTATTTAATCCCACCCCCAGTTCCCCCCTCAGAGTTCAACAGACTCAGCTTCACTGTCACTTGTTAAAAAAAACTTTTCTACAAATTATATCATGGTGGCATTACATATGCGACAACAATTTATCACATCGCAAACAAAAAATGTATACCAACAATGTAAAGAAAATTTAACAATACCAACAATGGTAATGAACAATATACCAATAATGGTAAGAAACAAATTAAACCAACGATGGCAAGGAAACATTGAGCACTTGTAACACTATGAGACAACAGCAATTCAAATTAAAGACCCTCATCTCTATATTTTGACCAGACCCGATGTTTATATAAGAGTTTGAATCGATGGACAGTTTGTCATTGCTTGTGTTGTAAGTCCAGTTTGTTCCAGAGTTTCACTCCGCATATAGACACACAGAAACGTTTACAAGTGTTTTGAGCTCTCGGCAATGAAAAAAACGTTGTAGGTTAGGCGGTAATAAATTGTTGAATGCTTTGTATAAGACTATTGCTGTACTATATTTTACAAGGTCATCAAATTTTAACAACTTTGACTGCATAAACAGATTATGAGTATGGTCTAGGAAACCAACCTTGTGAATGATCCGCATTGCTCTTTTCTGTAATATGATCAGAGGATTAATTGTAATGAAGCTTGAGCGCAAATTCAACCTGGAGACGTACCTGCAGCCTTCACTCATCTTTCACGGCTGCCTTCACCAGCATCCAATCACGGCCCCATCGCAAGCGCGCTTTCGCATCAGCAATTAGCGCAGCGCTGTCCTGCTCAGCCATTCACAGTCCAGGATCCCCTTCATAAGCTCCCGGTGAATCACTCGGAGTTTCACAGCGTGCAGCGACCCTCCTCCGCCCCTCCTCCTCCCAGGCTTTGCCCGTCACATCTACGCACATCGGGTCCCGTTATACCACCACCAGGTCCAGGCTCCGGGGGAAATGCTGGCCATCATCATCAACACCAGGCAGTCCGTATCATTCGGCCATCTTCCGCCCGGGGTCTGAGCCCCAATCTCAATTAAGTTCGATAAAACTTTCTAACGCAACACGTCTCTGAGTCTTTCAGGTTGAATTCTTGTAAGTCTTCCCCCACACTTCAACACAATACGTAAGGTCTGGGAGTACCAAGGTGCAGTATAGAGTATGGAGTGCATTTTTATCAAGGTATAATTTTGCTTTATGTATAATTGAGAGGCTTTTTGAGATTTTTGTTTTAATGTGTCTGACATGGGTTTTCATGACAATTCACTATCAATTATTACGCCCAAAAATTTAGTCTCACTTACGATTTCAACCTGGTACCATCAATACTTATTTTCTGTTCAGACATAGTATTGCGATTACCAAACATCATTATCTTAGTTTTGTTTATAAGGATAATTTATAATCAAGGATAATTTATTTGTGTCCATGCACTTTTTTAAATTATATTTAGTTCCCTGTTTACCGTATTTATGAGGTCATTATAATCATCACTACAGTAGAATATACAGTGTCGTCTGCAAATAGTATGAGTTTCAGATCTTTGGACGTATTAAAAATATCATTATATACACATTAAACAGTGTTGGCCCCAACACTGACCCTGGGGGACACCACAAGCAACACCAAGAGTATCTGATAAACACTGACCCATTTTTACAAACTGTACTCTCTGTTAAATAACTTTTAACCAATCCCCAGCCAGCCCCTAATCCATATCTTTCCATCTTATTTAGTAGGATTGAGTGATTAATCGTATCAAAGGCTTTTTTAGATCAATAAAGACACCAACTGCATACTTTTTTGTTCCAGTGCATTAGCAATTTCTTCAATAGCTTCAGTTATTGCCATTGAGGTAGTTCTTTTAGACCTAAAACCATACGGCCATCATTAATTATATGATGTTTTTCAAGAAACTTTTCAAGTCGAGAATTGAAAGCTTCTCTAAAATTTTTGAGAACTGAGGCAAAAGAAAGATTGGTCTGTAGTTTGTAAAAGCGTGTTTGTTTTCATTTTTGAAGAGCGGAATTACTTTAGCGATTTTCATTTACTTGGAAAGCAGCCAGTAAGGAATGACAAGTTACCAATATAAGTTAGGGGTTTTACAATAGTCAGTATAACTTTTTTTAACTAATGCCATGTTGATATATGACAGTCAGTGGAGAAGTTACTTTTACACATCCGCACAATTTTGTTACTTCCTGCTCATTTGTAGCTGAGAGGAAGAATGACAAAGGATTCCGTTCAATAGCTGATTTTACAACTCCATTGTCTGGAATATCAGCAGCCAACTCAGGGCCAACATTAACAAAAAAATTGTTGAACTTATTTACTACATTGTTCATATTATAATCTTCACCATTTCATCAATGATGTAATCGGGATATGTCAACTTTGAAGAGCCTTGTTTGATTAGGCAATTCAAAGCATCCCAAGTTCCTTTTATATTGTTTTTATTTTCATATAATTTGTTTTGATAATATAAACGTTTGCTTGTTCTTATGATATCAGTTAATTTATTTTGATTGAGTTTTTATTTCGAGCTACACACAAGGCACAAAAGCCAAAAAAAGAAAGAAATGTTGAATGCGGAGTACATGGATATGTGCATGTTTTACTTCTAAGAATTTAATTCCTTTATATTACCATCAGCATCAATAGCATCACCGCTGTCTGATCTATTTAAGTTTGATTCTAAGAATAATATATAGGTTGTTAGGTATTAATCCTAGACTGTTACAGTTAAAGTTTAAAGTTAAAATAATGATAATAACACAACAGCAATAGCAATAACAGTGGCAATAATAATTACAATTACCCCACCTAGTCAATTCATATACTAATATGACACAATGCATTATTAATAGCTATCATTAATAAAAATAAAGAAAACAAGAGAAAAGAAAAAAATATATATATATTTTTGTACTTCTTGTATCTTTGCTCCACTTCTTTTGTTTTACTTTGATAAACAATTTGTAGAGATTTCTTTTTACAGGCATTAATTATTCCTTTCGTAATCCAAGGGCTTTTTTATATTTTTCCTTTACAAAATATTCTTTCACAGGGCAGTGTTTATTATGCAGGAAAGTGAAGATATCTAGAAAATTACAATAAGCACTGTCCACATTTGGTTCTCTTCCTCTTCCCTTCCTTCCTTCCTTGCTTCCATCCATCCACCCTCCTTCCTTCCTTTCTATCTTCCATTCTTCTGTCCTTCTTTCCTCCTTCCTTCCTTCCTTCCATCCTTCCATCTTTCCAAGCTCCAGGGCCGACCTCCAGGCCCCCAGGCCGGGTCTACAAGCTCCATTATTGTGAACATCCATGCTTAAATTCTCTGTGTGTGTGGGATTCAAACCCAGCAAAGGCTGGTTAGTCTCAGTGTGAAACTTAAAATACCATGACTCACACACAATCAAACAAAACATTACGTTTTGACATTGAATAATATTATCAAATGGGCTGATTTACCCTTTAATAAAATGTCAAAAAGTAATGGTTTGTTTGAGACCATTTCAGGCTGAAATTTGAAAATATTTTTTTAGGATCTTTTTTTGTTAGGATTTTTTTCTCCTTTTTGACAGTAAATGTATTTGTTTACAAGTACACTGAATATTTTACATTTCTTTAGTTGCACCACAATTAGCCAAAAGCTGTTTGCCTCTCCTCTATCCCCTCGTGCTGTGCTGTGTGTATCACCTGTGGCTTGTTTACATGCATGAGACCCATGTATGTTCATTAACATGCACTGTCCCAACCAAATAAAACAATTAAAAAATAAATGAATAAATCCTCTGTCCTCTACTCCTTGACTTTGAAAATGGACTTTGTCTGGTGCACATTTGGGGGAAAATATTGGCGTTGAACAGATGGCGTTGAGTGTAAAAAAAACAGTAAGGTTAAAGCATTGAAAAAACATAAAGTATCATAGTTGTTTTTAAGAATTATAATTGTATTGTAATTTAAGAAGTATAATGTTTTCTTTATTTATTTACAATGTGTCAAGTTAGAAATACAACAATTAAAAATAAACATTAAAATAAAATGAAACAGCATACATAAAACAAACTTAAAGGAACATTTTGGAACTTTAAAACATTACAAATACAATGGTGGGAAACATTTTTAATCAGGTTAACTACAGATACATCCTGGTAGTAAAATGACGGTGAAAAAACACCACTAAACAAGAACGCTCAAGATATCTTTACTTTAAACTTACAAATGTGAACACCGCCGTCCGAATGTCCAGAAAGTCTAGCTCTCCCTGGAGCCCCATATCATTCCACGCCCGAATAAGGTACCTTTAAGGTCGTTCATGGTGCCAGTCCCAGTGTTGGAGTAGAAATATGGGTTCTTGGGCTTGGACCGGTGGAGGAGCCCGATTCAGCGCCAGCATCACCATACTCCTTGTCCAGATAGAGCTGGGCCACGCCGTACCTGTGGCTGGTTTTGTGATTTGACACCTGAAGACGGCTGAAGAGAGACCAATACAGAAAAAGGAAAAAATAAATAAAAAATCCTAAAGGGGACAATGACCAGTCAAGGTTTCACTCACAATTCTTGCCAATACAGAAAACATTTTTTTCTTTTCTTTCATAAAGTGCAAATTGGCGTTACGCGAAATCATAGATGACGCAAAAAAAAAAGTATTCAAATTATGTGTGAATTATGAATTTTTAGGGGGATGATGTGTAGAAACACTCTTTGTGAGGTTTCACGAATCAGAGCACTGCCATAACATTAAAATAGCCAAAACACCACTATTGATACCACGCACCAATAGTGGTGTCGGACGAACACCACTATTGGTGTTATTTGAGCCGGTAGAATCCTCCAGGGCTTACAGCCATACTACCCTGAGCATGCCCGATCTCGTCTAATCTCGAAAGCTAAGCAGGGTCAAGCCTGGTTAGTACTTCATTAGTCATAGTAGGTGCAGAGAGACTCACTGCATTGAGCACATCCCTCTTGTCGGGACACACCTCCTCGCCACAGCAAGCATGCATTCCTTGATAAAGTCCCCATCAGTAAACGGCTTTCCAGCCTTAGCTAGTAGGTGGGCTACCTTATATCTTGTTCGGACAGCAGCCTGGTTGATTTGGGATTGGCGATGGAACACACTCTGTTGGGCTGCTAGCCCGTCTTTTAGCCGCCGAATTCGGTTTTCTCTCGTTTGTGCATGCAAATTAGCATATTCTTTGTGGCGGGTTTCATAATGACGACGTAAATTATACTCTTTAAAAACAGCCACACTTCTTTACAGATGAGACAAATGCACGGTCCTTGCACTGAACAAAACAATAATCCACTATCCACTGTTCTTTGAACACCCTGCACTCTCTGTCAACTTTTCGTTTGCTAGCCATTTTTCTTTCCTTCACACACTGTTCTCTGCACCGCTGCATGTCAGGTGACGAAAATTCGCCAAATATAAATAACTCATTTTATAACGAAATATAATTTTAATTAAAAAAATAAACAACAAAAAACAAAAATACAAGATGATACAAACATGTTGTTTGCCAAAAAGCAATAAAAATTGTTTTAAAAATACGGCCACTTTTGGGAATTGCCTCATCGGGCCGGTTCAAGTGGTGGGGGGCAGAGGAGCTGGGGGGCCTGTCAAAGGGGCGTGGCGGGCCGTAGTCGGCCCGTGGGCCTTAGTTTGAGGACCCCTGCCCCAGAAAGTGGGTAGTTGCGCCCCTGTACAAAGTAAAAGTACTGGTATCTGGAAAAAAAATGTAACAGTACCTAACTATCCATATTGATGTGGCTTTGAAGGAGCCTTGGCCTATGAACTATGCTGGGATGAATGAGAAGCATAACATAACATAACAGATGCTAAAACACTACAGATAAATATCCATCCATTTTCTTCCGCTTTTTCCGGGGCCGGGTCGCGGGGCAGCAGTCTCAGCAGAGATGCCCAGACTTCCAGATCCACGCACACCTCCTCTAGCTGTTCTGGGGGACCCCGAGGCGACACAGGCCAGGTCGGAGAAATAGTCCCACCAGCGTGTCCTGGGCCTTCCACAAGGCCTCCTCCCAATAGGACATGCCTGGAGTACCTCCCGAGGAAGGCGACCAGGAGGCATCTGAAACAGAAGCCCTAGCCACCTCAGCTGGCTCCTTTCGACATGAAGGAGCAGCGACTCTACTCCGAGCTCCTCCCGGGTAACTGAGCCCTCACCCGATCTCGAAGGGTGCACCCGATCTCGAAGGGTGCACCCAGCCACCCTGCGAAGGAAACTCATTTTGGCCGCTTGTATCCGCAATCTTGTCCTTTTGGTCATTACCCAGATCTCATGACCATAGGTGAGGGTGGGAACGTAGATCGATCGGTAAATCGAGAGCTTTGCCCCCCGACTCAGCTCCCTCTTCACCACAACAGTCCGATACAGCGACCGCATCACTGATGACGCCGCACCGATCCGTCTATTGATCTCACGCTCCATCCGTCCCTCACTCGTGAACAAGACCCCAAGATACTTGAACTCCTCCACTTGAGGTAAGGACTCCCCACCGACCTGAAGAGGGAAGCCTTCTGGTCTGAGGTCTGATTACTGCCGGCAATGCGAACCAAGCTCCTGCTGCGGTCATACAGAGAACGGACAGCCCTTAGCAGAGGGCCCCGGACCCCGTACTCCCGGAGCACCCCCACAGGGCACCACAAGGGACACGGTCGAACGCTTTCTCCAGATCAACAAAACACATGTGGGTTGGTTGGGCGAACTCCCACAAACCCTCGAGCACTCGATGAGGGTATAGAGCTGGTCCAGTGCGCCACGACCGGGACGAAAACCGCATTGTTCCTCCTGTATCCGAGGTTCGACTATCGGCCGGATCCTCCTCTCCAGCACCCTGGAGTAGACCTTACCGGGAGGCTGAGGAGTGTGATCCCTCTGTAATTGGAGCACACCCTCCGAGCCCCCTTCATAAAGAGAGGGACCACCACCCCGGTCTGCCAATCCAGGGGCACTGTCCCCGACCGCCACGCGATGTTGAGATGTAAAGGTGGGATGGAGGAGATGCTCGAAGTACTCCTTCCACTGCCCAACCACATCCCCAGTCGAGGTCAGCAGTTCCCCACCCGCACTGTAAACAGTGATGGTGAAGCACTGCTTCCCCCTCCTGAGGCACAGGCTCACAGAATGTGAGTTGAAGACCCTACTGACAGAGGGATACACCAGATGTTCCCAACAGACCCTCACAACACGTTTGGGCCTGCCAGGTCTGACCGCTTCCTCCCCTGCAAGCGGATCCAGCTCACCACCAGGTGGTGATCGGCTGACAGCTCAGCCCATCTCTTCACCCGAGTGTCCGAGACACGCGGCCGGAGATCAGATGACACAACTACAAAGTCGATCATCGACCTCCTGCCTAGGGTGTCCTGGTGCCACGTGCACTTATGGACACCCTTGTGCTCGAACATGGTGTTCGTTATGGACAAACTGTGACAAGCACAGAATTCCAATGACAGAACACCACTCGGGTTCAGATCGGGGAGGCCATTCTTCCCAATCACCGCTGACCAGGTCTCACTGTTGTTACCCACGTGGGCGTCGAGGCACCTGCCTTTGACTGCCACCCAGTCATCTCTGCACCCGACCCTACGGATCCCTCTGCGGGTACTGGGTCCACAGGAGGGCGGGCCCACGTCATCCATTCGGGCTGTGCCCGGCCGGGCCCCGTGGCGCTCGCATTCGAGTCCCAACCCCACGCCTGGCTCCAGGGTGGGGCCCCGGTTGCGCCATACCGGGCGACGTCACGGTCCTTGATCTGATACTATCCATAGAGGTCTTCTGAACTGCTCTTCGTCTGACCCGTCACCTAAGACCTGTTGCCAAGGGAGACCCTACCAGGGGCATGAGGCCCCAGACAACATAGCTCCTAGGATCATTCGGGCACTCAAACAACCCCACCACGTTATGGTAGCAGTTCACGGGGTTGCTAAATAATATACTTTTAAAAATGGCTCTATAGATTTTTTCTTTAATTTAGTTCCTCATCTACCACACTTTTGAAATGTTCATAACTATTAAACACAACTCCTTCAAAACCCTGAGTTGTACATTTTCTAGTCGCTGGGCAATAGGAGAATATTTTCTGGCTACTTCCTGCGACTTTGTCTTTGGAGGGTGCCTCTTGCACTGCCCACCACATTGGGTACTTGACAGGCCCCACAAGGCCTCAAGGATCTATTTGGCATGGTTGGCCTGGATGTTGGTGTAGGAGGTGGTACAACAGGGATAAAGCCCTGGCTGCTTGATGATCCAGAAAGCAGCATTGATTGAGCCTGTTGCTGTGAAGGAACCACCAGCAGTACAGGTGCCGCTAACACCCTGGGTGGTATGTGCATGGCTGCGGCTGGCTTTGGTTGAAAGGACCGGTTCACACACAGTGGTTCTTGTAAATCCACCCTGTAAAAAAAATAAAACATGTACAGGGAATGATGAAAATCAAATAATACAATTTATGACTATTAATATAAAACTTCAAATGTTGATGTGAGTAATGTTCAAGACTTAAGAATACTCCCCGTCCATTCACTATTAACTAGCCATAGTGAAATGAAGAGCAAAAACTAAAACTACTAACTACTTACCTCCGCTTCTGTCCAGTCCTTTTACCAGCAAGAGGAAGGTCTGATATTGCACCTGAGGTCTTTCTGGTGGTGGTAGGGATGCTGGCAGAGTTGGAGCTTCAGGCATATGGTGGGGCTTCACTCTAGGGATTAATATTGCCCTTAAGTTTGCCTTCTTCTCCTCCCGCACAATGAATGCTGTGATGGACTTTGCATTCAGATTAGGCAGAGGAATAGAGAGACAGTTTACAATGGAATCATCTCTGACTCTGTCTAAAATCCTTTTATACAGCCCTTAATTGCACTTGCAACTTTGGTGGGGGAGGAGTAACAATTGGCTGGCGGGCGGTTTTTGAGCATTTTGATAAGATACAGCAGGCGACTATCCTCAGTTACATGTGCAGCCTGAGGGAGGAACCAGCTACTAGATAGTTCGATTAGTCTTTCGCCCCTATACCCAGGTCGGACGACCGATTTGCAGGTCAGGACCGCTGCGGGCCTCCACCAGAGTTTCCTCTGGCTTCTCGCGGCCAAGGCATAGTTCACCATCTTTCGGGTCCTATCGCACGCACTCATGCTCCACCTCCCCGACAGTGAGGGCGAGACCGGCCCGCGCCGGCCCTCACTTTCATTGCGCCACGGGGTTTGCGCACACTCTGACCCGCGCGCGCGTTAGACTCCTTGGTCCGTGTTTGAAGATGGGTCGGTTGGGTTGCTGACATCGCCGTCGACCCCTGACGCCTTTGTACGTGGGCCGGTCCCCGCCCTGGTGACGCGGTTGGGGTGCACTGATGACAGTCTGCCCCGGTCGACAGTCGCGCCGGGAGCAGGGGACCCCATGCAAGGAAGCAAGGAAGGAAGGATGGATGGATGGAAGGAAAGAGGGAGGGAGGGAGGAAGGAAGGAAAAAAGGAAGGAAATATGGAAGAAAGGAAGGAAGGAAGGAAGTGTGGATGGAAGGAAGGGAGTCAGGAAGGAATGAAGGAAGGAAGGAAGGGAAAAAGGAAAGAAGGAAGAATGTAAGGAAGATAGGAAGGAAGGAAGGAAGGAAGTTATATAGGAAGGTATGAAGGAAAGAAAGAGGAGGAGGGAAGGAAGGACTGAAGATATGAAAGAAGGATGGAAAGAATGAAGGAAGAAGGAAAGAAGTATGGATTGAAGGAAGGGATATAGGATGGAAGGAAGGAAGAAAGGATGGAAAGAAGGATGGAAGGAAAGAAGATAGGAAGGAAGGATAAAAGAAGGAAGTAAGGAAGGATGGAAGGAAGATAGGAAAGAATGAAAGAAATAAGAAAGGAAAGATGGAAGGGTGGATGAAAGGGAGATAAGATGGAAGGGAGGAAGGAAGGAAGGGTGGATGGTTGGAAGCAAGGAAGGAAGGATGGAAGGAAGTTAAGAAGGAAAGGAGGGTGGAAGGAAGGGAGATAGGAAGGAAGGGAGTCAGGAAGGGAGTCAGGAAGAAAGGAAGGGTAGGGAAAAGGAAAGAAGGAAAGAAAGAAGATACAAAGGACAGAAGGAAAGCTGGAAGGAAGGATGGAAGATAAGAAGGAAGGAAGAAGGAAGTTATATAGGAAGGAATGAAGGAAAGAAGGAAGGAAAGAGGGAGGGAGGGAGGGAAGGAAGGATGGAGGGAAGGAAAAATGGAAGGAAGACTGAAGATAGGAAAGAAGGAAGGAAGGAAAGAAAGAAAGAAAGAAGGAAGGGTGGATGAAAGGGAGATAAGATGGAAGGAAGAATGGGGAATGAAGATAGGAAGGAAGGAAGGAAGGAAAAAAGAAAGAATGAAGGAAGGGTGGATGGATGGAAGCAAGGAAAGAAGGAAGGAAGGATGGAAAGAAGTTAAGGAAAGAAGGATGGAAGGAAGGGAGATAGGAAGAAAGGAAGGAACGAAGGATAAAAGGAGGGAAAGAAGGAAGGAAAGAGGGAAGGATGGATGGAAGTAAGATAGGAAGGGAGGAAAGAAGGATGGATGGAAGGAAGGAAGGAAAGAGGAGGAAGGGAAGGAAGGAAAGGACAGAAGAATGGAAGATAGAAAGGGAGGAAAGAAGGAAGGAAGATAGGAAAAAAGGAAGGAAGGAAGGGAGGAAGGAAGTTATATAGGAAGGAATGAAGGAAAGAAGGAAGGAAAGAGGGAGGGAGGGAAGGAAGGATGGAGGGAAGAAAAATGCAAGGAAGGACTGAAGATAGGAAAGAAGGAAGGAAGGAAGTTATATAGGAAGGAATGAAGGAAAGAAGGAAGGAAAGAAGGAGGGAGGGAAGGAAGGATGGAAGGAAGGAAAGATGGAAGGAAGGACTGAAGATAGGAAAGAAGATAGGAAAGAAGGAAGGAAGGAAGGAAAGAAAGAAAGAAGGAAGAGTGGATGAAAGGGAGAAAGATGGAAGGAAGAATGGGAGGAAGGAAAGAAGGAAGGAAGGATGGAAGGAAGGAAAGAATGATGGAAGGAAGGGAGATAGGAATGAAGGAAGAAAAGAAGGAATGAACGATGGAAGGAAGATAGAAGCAAGGATGGATGGAAAGAAGGAAAGGATGGAAGGAAGATAGGAAGGGAGGAAAGAAGGAAGATAGGAAGGAAGGATAAAAAGAAGGAAATAATGAAAGAAATAAGGAAGGAAGGAAGGAAAGAAAGAAGGAAGGTGGATGAAAGGGAGATAAGATGGAAGGAAGAATGGGGGAATGAAGATAGGAAGGAAGGAAGGAAGGAAAAAGAAAGAATGAAGAAGGGTGGATGGATGGAAGCAAGGAAAGAAGGAAGGAAGGATGGAAAGAAGTTAAGGAAAGAGGATGGAAGGAAGGGAGATAGGAAGGAAGGAAGGATAAAAGGAGGGAAAGAAGGAAGGAAGAGGGAAGGATGGATGGAAAGAAGGAGGAAGGAAGATAGGAAGGAGGAAAGAAGGATGGATGGAAGGAAGGAAGGAGGACAGAAGAATGGAAGATAGAAAGGGAGGAAAGAAGGATGGAAGATAGGAAAAAAGGAAGGAAGAAGGGAGGAAGGAAGTTATATAGGAAGGAATGTAGGAAAGAAGAAGGAAAGAGGGAGGGAGGGAAGGAAGGATGGAAGGAAGGAAAGATGGAAGGAAGGAAGGAAAGAAAGAAAGAAGGAAGGGTGGATGAAAGGAGATAAGATGGAAGGAAGAATGGGAGGAAGGAAAGAAGGAAAGACGGAAGGAAGGGTGGAAGGAAGGAAGAAGGATGGAAAGAAGAAAGAAGATAGGAAGCAAGGAAGAAGGAAATTGGAAGGAAGGAAGAAGGAAGGACGGAAGATAGGAAAGAAGGAAGTGTGGATGGAAGGAAGGGAGATAGAAAGAATGAAGGAAGGAAGGAAGGAAAGAAGGAAGGGTGGAAGGAAGGAAGGAAAGAAGGAAAGAAAGAAGGATGGAAGAAGGAGAAAGAAAGAAAGAAGATAGGAAGCAAGGAAGGAAGGAAGGAAATATGGAGGAAGGAATAAGGAAGAATGGAAGGAAGCTGGAAGGAAAGGATGGAAGATAGGAAGAAGTAAGAAGGAAAGCAAGAGGGAGGGAAGGAAGGATGGAGGAAAGATGGGAGGAAGGACGGAGATAGGAAGGAAGGGAGGGAAGTTAATATAGGAAGGATGAAGGAAAGAAGGAAAGAAATATGGAAGGAGGAAAGAAGGAAGAATGGAGGAAAATGGAAGGAAGGAAAGAAGGATGGAAGGAAGGATGTAAAGAAAGAAAGAAGATAGGAAGGAAAGAAGGAAGGAAATATGGAAGGAAGGAAGGAAGATGGAAAAGGGAAGGACAGAAGGAAAGAAGGAAGAATGGAAGGACGGACGGAAGGAAGAAGGGAGGGTGAAGGAAGGAAGGAAGTGTGGGATGGAAGGAGGGAGATAGATGGAAGCAAGGAAGGAAGGAAGAAGGAAGGAAAAGGGAAGGAAGGAGGAGAAGATAGGAAGAAGGAAAGAAGAAGAAGAAGGAAGGAAGGAAGGAAAGATGGAAGGCAAGAGGGCGGGAAGGAAGGAAAGAGGAAGGGTGGAAGAAGGAAGGATGGAAAGAAGGATGGAAGGATGGAAGGAGAGAAGGAAGGAAGGAGGGAAGGATGGCAGGAAGGAAGAAAGAAGGAAAGAGGGAGGGAGGGAAGAAGGAAGGAAGGAAAGAAGGAAGGCGTGGATGGAAGGAAGGATGAAGGAATGATAGGAAGGAAGGAAGAAATATGGAAGGGGAGGAAGGAAGGAAGGACGGAAGATAGGAAGGGAAAGAAGGAAGGAATAGGAAGGAAGAGGAGAAGGGAAGGAAGAAAGGAAAGAAGGAAAGAAAGGAATGACGGAAGGAAGAGGGAGGGTGGAAGGAAGAAGGAGTTGGATGAAAGGAAGGGAGATAGGATGGAAGAGGAAGGAAGGAGGAGAAAGGAGGAAAGGGGAGGGAAGGAAGGAAAGAAGGAAGGAAGGAAAGAAGGGTAGGAATGAAGGAGGGAAGGAATGAAGAAAGATGGAAGGCAAGAGGCGGAAGGAAGGAAAGAAGGAAGGGTGGATAGAAGGAAGATGGAAAGAAGGTATGGAAAGAGGGAAAGAAGGAAGGAAGGAAGGAAACCCGGAAAGGAAGGAAGGAGTGGAAGGAGAGAAAGGAAGGAAGAGGGAAAGGATGGCAGGAAGGAAGAAAGGAAGGAAAGAGGGAGGAGGAAAGAAGAAGGAAGGAAAGGAGGTGATTGAAGGAAGATGGAAGGGAATGAAGGAAAAGGAACGAAAAATGAAAGAAAGGACGAAGGAAGGGAAGGACGGAAAGATAGGAAGGAATGAAGTGTGGATGGAAGGAGGAGAACGGAAGAAGACAGAACGGAAGGAGTAAGTTAGTTAAGTTAATAGAAATGGAAGGAAGAAAGAAGGAAGAAAGAGGGAAGGGAGGGAAGGAAAGGATAGAAGGAAAGAAGGAAGAAATGAAGAAAGGAAAGAAGGAAAGAGGAAAGAAAAGGAAAGAAGGAAGATGGAAAGAGGGAAGAAGGAAGGAAAGAAAGAGGAAAGGCGGGGAGGGAAGGAAGGAAAGAAGGAAGGAAGACAGAAGGAGGAAATGAAGGAGGGAAGGAAGAATAAGGAAAGGAAGTGTGATGGAGGAAAGTATAGGAAGGATAAAGAAAGAAATAAGAACAGAAAGATGCGAAGGAAGGAAAGAAAAAGGATGAAGGAAGGATGAAAGACAGAAGATAGGGAAGAAGCCAGGAAAAAAGAGGAGAATCTGGTAGGAAGGACGGATGAGGAAGGGTGGAAGTAAGGGAAGAAGGAAAGCTGGAAGGAAGGAAGGAAGGGATGATAGAAGAAATGGAAAACTGGAAGGAGAAAGGAAGGAAGAAGGAAGTGTGGATGGAAGGAAAGAAGGAAGGAAGTAATACGAGAAAGAGCGGAAGGAAAATGGGAAGGAAGGACGGAAATAGGAGGAAGGACAGAAGGAAGGAGAAAGAGAAGGCGGAGGAAGCTGGAAAGAAGGAAGGAAGAAAAGAAGGAAGGATGGAAGGAAGGAGGAACGAAGGAAGAGGAAAGAAGGGAGGAAATGAAGAGGGAAGGAACGGAAGGAAGGATGAATGAGAATGGATGGCAAAGGAATGGAGATAGGAAGGAAGGAAAAAGAAAAAATAGGAAGACAGATGAAGGAAGAAGAAAGAAAGATGGAAGAAGAAAGAAGGGGAGGCAAGGATGGAACAGAAGATAGGAAGCAGGGAAGGAAGAAAGAAGGAAGACTGGTAGGAAGGAATGAAAGTTGGATGGAAAGGAAAAGGAAGAATAAAGAAAAAGGAATGAAGAAAGGATGGACAAGAAAGAAGAAAAAGATAGAAGCAAGGAAGAGTGAAAGAAGGAAGGACGGAATTAGGAAAGGAGGAAGTGTGGATGGAAGGAAGGAAGGAAGGAAGGCAAAGAAGAAAGAAGGGAGGAAGGGAAGAAGGAAGGAAGGAAGCGAAGGGTTAATAGGAAAGAATGAAAAACAGGGAGGGAGGGAAGAAGAAAGAAAGAAGGTGGAAAAAGAAGAAGGAAGATAGGAAGGGAAGAAGGAAAATCAAGGAAGGAAAGACAAGAAGAAGAAAGGAAAGAAGGATGATGCAAGATAGGAAAAGGATGATAAAAAGAAGGAAATAGGGAAGAATGAAAGAAGATAGGAAAGAAGGAAGGAAGAAGGGAAGAGAGGAGACGGAAGAAAGGAGGAGCAAGGAAGGAGAAAGAAAGGAAGATAGGAAAAATGAAAGAACATAAGACGGATGGAAGAAAGAAGAAGGGTGGAAAGGGAAAGGAAAAGAAGGAAAGAAAAGGAAGAATAAAAGCTGGAAGGAAGGACGGAAAGCCTAGGAAGGGAGGAAGTGTGGATGGAAGGAGGAGAATAAGGAAAGAAGGAAGACAGAAAGAAGGAAGGAACGGGGAGTTATATAGGAGGAAGAGAAGAAAGAGGAGAGAGGGCAGAAGGAAGGAGAAGAAGGGAGAAGGAAGGGAGGATGAGGCAGAAGGAAACAGGGAGGGAGGCGAAGGGAGGAAGGAAGGAAGGAAAGAAGGAGGCGTGATGAGGAAGGATGAGGAAGAAGAAGAAGGAGACGAACATGGAAAGAAGGGATGAAGGAAGAAGGACCGAAGATAGGAAAGGAAGAAGGTGTGGATGGAAGAGGAGATAGGAAGGACTGAGCAAGGAAGGAAGGCAGTAAGTTATTACATGGAATGAAGAAGAAGGAAGGAAAGATGGAAGACGAAGAAGGAAGAGAAGGCATGAAGAGGAGGAGAAGGAAAGAAAGGAGAAGGACAGAAGAAAGAAGACGAAGGACAGAAAGGAGGAAAGAGGAGGGAAGAAGGAAAGAAGGAAGTGTGGAATGAAGATGGGAGATAGGAAGGAAGAAAGAAAGAAGAGGAAGAAGGAAGAAGGAAAGGAAACAAGACGAAAGGATGAAAGGAAGGAAAGAATAAGGAGGAAGAAGATACAAAGGAAAGAAAGAATGAAGCTAGGAAGCAAGGAAGGAAAAGGAAAGAAGGAAGCGAAGGGATGGAAGAAGGATGGAAAAACTGGAAGGAAGGAATAGAAGAAGAAGTGTGATGGAAGAAGGAGGAAGGAAGGAAGTAAAATAGAAGGAAAGAAGGAAGGAAAGATAGAAGGAAGGACGGAAGATAGGAAAGAAAGGAGGAAGGATAGAAGGAAGGAAGGAAGGAAGAAGAAGGACGGAAGGAAGGAAGGAAAGAAAGGAAGAAAGAGGCAGGGAAGAAGGAAAGAAGGAAGTGTGGAATGGAAGGAAAGAGATAGAAGGCAGAAAGAAGAAAGGATGGAATGAAAGGACGATAGGAAGGAAAGAAGGAGGAAGATGAGAGGAGAAGAATAAGAATGAAGGAAGATACGAAGGAGAAAGAAAGGAAAGCTGGAAGGAAAGAAGGAAGATAGAAGGAAGGAAGGAAGGGATGGATAAGAAAGGAGGAAAAACCTGGAAAGGAAGAAAATAGGAAGGAAGGAAGTGTGGAGGAAGGAAAGGAAACGAAGGAAAGGAAGAATAATACTAGGAAAGGAGAAGAAGGAAAATGAGGAAGGACGGAAATAGGAAAGACGGCGGAAGAAAGAAAGGAATGGACAGAAGGAAGAAAGGAGGAAGTGAAGAACGGAGAAGAAGAACGGAAGGAAGGACAGAAGGAGAAGAAGAGGGAGAAGAAGAATTAAGAAGGAAGTGTGGATGGAAGAAGGGAGTAAGGCAGGAAGGATAAATGAAGAAATAAAGGAAGGAAAGATGGAGGAAGGAAGGAATAGAAAGAAGATGGAAGGAGGATGGAGACAGAAAATAGGAGCAAGGAGGAAGGAAAAGAAGGAAAGAATCTGGTAAGGAAGGAAGGAAGGAAATGTGATGGAAGGAAGGAGACGAAAGAAAGAAAGAATAGGAAGAAGATACAAGGAAACAAGGAAGGACAAGCTGGAAAGAAGAAGGAAAGCCTGGAAGGAAGGAACGGACAGATAGGAAGACGGAAAGGAAGAAGGAAAGAAGGAGGCGAGGACGAAGAAGCAAGAAGGAATGAAGGAGGAAAGAAAGAAGGAAGGGTGACGGACGGAAAGAAGGAACGAAAGAGGATGAAGGAAAGGAAGGATAGGAAAAGAATGAAGAAATATAGAAAGGAAGGAAGGAAGAAGGAAGGGTGGAAGGAAGAAAGAAGAAAAGAGGGAAGAAGAAGAATGGAAGAAAGGATGGGAATAGAAAGGCAATAAAGGGAGGAAGGGAAGGAAGGAAAGAAAGAAGGGTGGAAAGTGAAGGACGGAATAATAGGAAGGGAAAGGAGGAGGAGGAGGAAGAAGGAATGATGCAAGAGGAAGGAATGATAAAAGGAATAAGGAAGGATGGAAGAGGGAGGACGGAAGAAGAGGAAAGCAAGGAAGGAAGGACAAAAGAAAGGAAGAAGAAGAATGAATAGAAATAGAAGGAAGGAAGGAAAGAAGGAAGTGGAAGAAGAAAAGAAGAAAAAGAAGGAAGAAGAAGGATGAAGAAGGAGGAAAGAAAGAAGATAGAGAAGGAAGGAAGGAAAATATGGAAGGAAGAGAAGAAGGATGGAGACAGCTGAAGTGAAGACGCAAGATAGGAAGGGAGGAAGTGAGATGAAAAGGGGATATAGAAAGGAGAGGAAGGAAGGAAGGAGGGAGAGGAGAAGGAGGAAGGATTAAGGAAGAAGGAAAGAAGGAAGGAAGGAAGGGAGTTATATAGGAAGGAATGAAAGAAAGAGGGATGGGAGGAGAGAAAGGAAAAGGATGGAAAGGACGAGGAAGATAGGAAAGAAGGAAGGGAGGAAGGAAAGAAGAGGAGGAGGAAGGAAGAAGAAGGAAAGAAGGAAGGGTGAAAATGAAGGAAGATAGGAAGGAAGGAAGGAAGGGATTAGAGAAGGAAGGAAAGGGATAGATGAAGGAAGGATGGAAAGGAAGGAAGAGGAGGAAAGGAAGGAAAGAAGGAAAGGAAATGGAAGGAAGGACGGAAGAATAGAAGGAAGGAAGCAAGTTATATAGGAAAGGAAGGAAGGAGAGGAAGCAAGAAGGAAGAAAATATGGAGGAGTAAGAAGAAGATGGAATAAAGCTGAAGGAAGGACGGAAGATAGAAAGGGAGGAGAAGGAAGGACAGGAAGGAATGAAGGACAGAAGAAAAGAATGAAAAAGGAAGGAAGGAGAAAGAAGAAAGGAGGAAAGAGGGAGGGAAGGAATGAAATGAAGTGGTTGGAAGGAAGGAAGCAAGTTATAATAGAAGGAATGAAGGAACGAAGGAAGAATGAAAGGAAGATACGAAGGGAAGATGAAGGAAGGCCGAAGAAGGAAGGAGGAAGAGAGAATTAGTAGAAAGAAAGGAGGACAAGAATGAAGGACAGAAGAAGAATAAAGGAAGGAAGGAGGAAAGAAAGAAAGGAGGAAGAGGGAGGAAGGAATAAAGAAGTGTGGATGGAAGGAAGAGATAGGAGGAAGCAATGGAAAGAAGAAGGGTGGATGAAGGAATTAAGAAGGAAATAAGGATGAAACGAAAAGAAGGAAGGAAATATGGAAGGATGATGGAAGATAAGAAAGATGGAAGAAGGACGGAAACTAGAAAGAAGGAAGGAAGGAAAGAAAGGAAAGGAAAGGATGAAAATAAAAAATAAAAAAAAAGGAGGAGAAATGGAAGCAGAACAAGGAAAGAACAGAAGATGGAAAGGACAGATGTAAAGAAAGAAAAGAAGATAGGAGCAAGGAAGGAATGGGCGGGGAAAGAAGAAATGGGAGATGGATAGAAAGAAAGAAGGACGGAACGGAAAGATAGGAGAGAGAAGGAAGAAAAGGAAGGAAGGATGGAAAGAGGAAGGAAGGAAAAAAGGAAAGAAGGAAGGACAGAGGAGGAAGAAGAGAGGAAAGGGAGAAGGAAGGAAAGAAGGGGAAGGTCGGAGAAGCAAGGAAGGAAGAAGGAAGAAGAAAGGAGGAAAAGGGGAGGAACGGAAGAAGGAAGAAAGAAGTGAGAAGGACGAAGAACGGAAGGAAGAAGAAAGTTAGAAAGAAGGAAAGATGGAAAGGAAGGAAGGAAGGAGGACATAAGGGAAAAGGGAAAGAAGGAAGGATGGAAGGAAGGAAGGGAGTTTATATAGGAAGCGAATTGAAAGAAGGAAGGCATGGAGATAGGAAAAGAAGAAGGGAGAGTTCGAAAGAAGAGAGGAAGAGGGAGGAGGGGAAGAATAAGGAAGAGAAGGAAGGAAAGAAAAAGAAGGAAGGAAGGAAGAAGGAAGAAGTTAGAAGAAGGAAGAAGGAAGGAGGAAGGAAAGAAAGACGGAAGGGAGGAAGAAGGAAGGAGATATAGAAAAAAAGAAAGAGTGAAGGGAGGGAGAGAAGAAGGATGAAGGAAAGCAGGGAAGGGAGAAGGAGGGGAGGGAGGAAGGAACGAAGGAAAGAGGAAGGGGGAAAGAATGAAGGAAGGAAGGAAATAGGGAACGGAAGGAAAAAGGAAAGGAGAAAAAGAAGAAGGAAAGAAGAAGGAATGAGAAGGAGAAGAAGGAAGGAAGGAAGGAAGTGGATGGAAAGGAAGATATAGGAGAGCAAGAAGAAGGAAAGAAGGATGGAAGGAAACAAGAAGAAGGAAAAAGAAGGAATAAGGAAGATGAAAGAAGATAGGGGAAGGAAGAAGGAAAAGGGAAGGACGGAAGGAAGGCAGGAACAAGGAAGAGCAGAAGACAAGGAAGATAGGAAAGAAGAAAGAAATAAGAAAGGAAGAAGGACAAAGAAGAAGAAGGAAAGAAAGCAGGATGAAGAAAGGAGTGAAAGAAAGAAAGAAGAAGAAGCAGGGAATTGGAAGAAGGAAAGAAGGAAGAAGGGAAGAAGGAACGGAAGGAAGAATGGAAGGAAGATACGAAGTGAAAGAAAGCTGGAAGGAAAGCTGAAAGGAAGGAGGAAGACAAGAAAGGAGGAAGGATGGAAGAAGGAACGAGGAGATGAAGGAGATAGAAGGAAAGAACGGGGAAGCGGAAGGAAGGACGCGAAGACAGAAAGGAGGAAGGAGGAAAGAGCGAATGAAGGTAAAGGAAAAGAAGAAGGAAAGGAATGAAGAAGAGAAGAAGAAAGAAGAGATGAAAAAGAGCGGAAAGAGGGAGGGAAGGAAGAAGGAATGAATGAAGTGTGGATGAAGGGAGCTAGGTGGAAGCAAGGAAGGAAGGAAGGTGGATGGATGGATGGATGGAAGCAAGGAGCAAGAAGGAGGTGGAATGGAAGGAAGTAGAAAGGAAAGAAGATGGAAGGAAAAGAGATAGGAAGGGAAGAAGGAGATACGGATAGGAGAAAGATAGGCAAAGAATGAAGACATACAGAAGGAAATATGATAAGAGGATGTCAAAGAAAGAAAGAAAGAGTAGGGAGCAAGGAAGGAAGGAAATATGGAAGGACGGACGGAAGATAGGAAAGAAGGAAAAGAAGGAAGGAAGGAGGAAATACTGGAAGTACGGTACAAAGGAAAGAAGGAAGAAGAAGGAAGATGGAAGAGGAAAGGAAGGCAGAAGGAGTGGAAGAAAGGAAGGAATGAAGGAAGAAGTTGGATGGAAAAGAAGGAAGGAAGGAAGAAGGAGGAAAAGGGGCAGACGGAAGAAGAAAGAAAGAAGAAGAGAAATAAGGAAGGAGAAGGAAGGAGAAGACGGAAGAGAAGGAAGAAAGAGAGGAGGAAGGACAGATGAGAGATGAATGAAGGAAAGACGGAAGGAGAGGGCGGGAAGGCAAGGAAAGAAGGAAGGGGATAGAGGAGGAGTAGGAAGAAAGATGAAAGGAAGGAAGACGAGGAAAGAGGGGAAAGAAAGGAAGGAAGAAAGACAGAAGGGAGGAAGAAGAGGAAAGAGGGCGGAAGAAGAAGTAAGGGGGAGAAGGAATAGGAAGGCGAAGATAGAAGAAAGAAGGAATAGGTGAAAGAACGAAGGAAGGCAAGAATAGGAAGAAGGAAGGAAGGAAGATAGGAAGGGAAGAAGGAAGAAGGGATGGAATGAATATAGGAAAAGGGAGGAAAGAAGATGGGATGGAAGGAAGGAAAAGAGGGAGGGAGGGATGGAAAGAAGAAAAGGAGGAGGGAGAGGAAGGAATGAGAAAGTGGGGGGGGGGGGGGGGGGGGGGGGGGGGGGGGTGGGGTGGGGGGGGGGGCGTGGATGATGATAAAGAAAGAAGATTGGAAGGAAGGAAGGAAAAGGGAGGGAAGGAAGGAAAATGGAGGAAGGAAAGAAGAAAGAAGAAGAAAGAAGGAAATAAGAAAGAAGAATGAAGAAGAAGGAAAGAAAGAAAGAAAGGAAAAGATGAAGAGATGGGTGTGAAGGTAGGAAAGAATGAAAGGTAGGAAGTGAGGAAGGAAGAAGGAAATAGGAAGAAGGAAAAGAAAGGATTGAACAGAAGGATGGAACTTTGAAGGAAAGAAGGAAAGAATAGATAGAAGGGAATAGTGAAAGAAGGAAGATGAAAAATGAAATGGAAGGAATGGAAGATAGAAGAATGAACAGAATAAAAAGCGAGGGAAGGATGGAAAGAAAGAAAGAAATAGGAAGCAAGAAGAAGGAAAGAAGGAAGGAAATGAAGTGGGAGAGAGGAGATAGAAGGAATGAAAGAAGGAACGGAAGAGAAGGAAAGTAGGAAAGAAAGCTGGAAGAAGGACGTAGGAAGTTATATAGGGAAGAAAAGACAAAGTAAGGCAAGGAAGAAGTAGAAAGAAAGAAAGTATGAAGTAAATAGGAAGTAAGGACGTTAGGAAGTACAGTAAGGAAGAAGTAAAGGAAGGATGAAAGAAGTAAGAAGGAAGTGTGGATGGATTGGAAGGCATAGGAGGAAGCAGGAAGAAGGAAGAAAGGAAGAAGGAGAAAGGAAAAGATGAGGAAGAGAGGAAAAAAGAAGTAAATATAGAAGGATGGAAATAAGAAGGGTGGATGAAAGGGAGATACTGATGGAAGAAGAACGGGAGGAATGAAGGAAAGTAAGGGAAAAGGAAGTAAGGAAAGTAGGAGTAAATAACCGAAGAATAAGGAAGTTTAGGGAAGTAGAGTAAGTAAGGAGAGACGAAGGAAGGAAGTGGATGGAAGGGAGGGAGAAGAAGGAAGGAAGATAGAAGCAAGTAGGGAGGAAGCAAGGAAGAGGAAAGAAGGGAAGTGAAGGATAAAGGAGGAGAGAAAAAGATGGATGGAAGAAGGAAGGAAAAGGAAAAGAGGGAGGGAGGAAGGAAGGAAGGAAGAAACTTTAATTTATATAGAAACTTTATTTATATAGCACCTTTCCAGATAAAATCACAAAGTGCTCACAGGGGCACATAAGGAACAAATTTACAAGAGAAATATTAAACAAACTGAATTAAAACAATTCAACAAGGTCCTTTCAACGAAAAGCTCGTCAAACAGCCAGTCTTTCCACTGTTTTTAAAAAAAGGATCTGACAGTGCCAGGTCACACGTAGCGACAGAGGAAGGTCATTCCACAGTTAAGGAGCAACCACTTCTAAAAGGACAGGTTCTCTGGTGTAAAGTGGTCCTAGGGACAGTGAGGTAGGTTCTGGCCCAAGACCTAGTAGTGCGACCGGAGAGTACCAGCACGCCTAAAAGCGCAAAACTAAAATTGAATTCAATCGAAATTTGATGGAAAAGCTAGTGCAAGGTAGAGGATAATGTGCAGACTGACCGTCGCTAGCTAGAAGCCTGTTAAAGCCTGCAGCAGCAGCATTTGACTCATGAAGACGATTCAAAGCGAGATTGTAAATCACAAGTAAAGAAGGGAGTTACAATAATCCAGATACGAGAACGAATAAATAGCATTGAATCACCAATCTCGATCAGATTTGGATAAATTGCCTCACTTGGCGATGTTGTCTCAAATTGAAGAAAAAGCCAGTTTGGTCCAAGTGTTTCTCTCGAGTCTTGTCAAGATGACAGAGACTGGTCAAACCATAACACCAGAATTTCTGATGCCGAGCTGAACCGAGGAGCCCAGAGAACCAAGGTGTGTTACAATTTGTACGAAGGGATTTTGCTCCGGAGCGAATCAAATCTCAGTCTTAGAAATCAAACTGAAGGCATTACCACGAACCACGACTTTAACACTTGAAGACATCCATAATCTCTGACCAGACTGTGCATCTTTGTACTCCATAATACGAAAAATACAGTTGAATATCATCAGCAAATACGAGATAGTAAAAATTTTTAAAGCGGACTAATGTTTCCAAGGGGCTGATGTACACAAACAAATAGTCCCCAAACGGATCCCCGAGGGTAAACCGTGTTAACCACAGGAGTAGCCAGACATAAATGTTATTTTATACACACAGAGAAGTCTGTGTCAATAGGACGATAAACCATTTTAAGGAGTTCATAAATGCCAAAGTCACGTATTAAGGCGCAACCGGCAGGTGAAAATATGGATTTCACGAGTGGTCGGAATGAGATTTGTATCTGTTTCCTCCCTTACATCTTAGTTCATGTCAGAATATAATGCTTATTTTATGGAATAATTTGTTTCCGCTGCTGAGCCGACGGGAAACCCGAAGTAATGAAAACCGGTCCGATAAGAGCCGCGC